>ML253992.1:0-46195 GCA_005239495.1 Nicotiana undulata
TGAGTTGGGATCGTACGATGGTGAGTTAAGGAACGATACTGAGAACTGAAAAGTGAATAACTGCGATATCAAGCTAAGATAAATCACAAATAATGAGAAGGAAAACAAGTGATACATATTGTCAGTCTACAAAGAGAGGTTATGTTTAAGATCAGTTACATGTTTGTTGATTACATGTCCTTATATTTGATGTATTTTCTCACATGATTTTATTGCTCGGTTTGTATCTTATTTCATTATGTACTGGACCTTNTTGGTCGTCCGCCCGCGGATAGGTACTGATCGCGGTGTCACTCCATACGGTGAGCTATCTTCTTGGTGTCATCTTGACAGCACCTCTGGAGCCTTCTAGTTTCATTTTGCTCAGTCTTTTGTTCCAGACTGCGGCTTGTATATTTTTGTATATGTATATTTCAGTTGTTGTATCTATGTAGCTGCCCGTTGACACTGTGACACTAGTCCTGGCACATACTTGTATTTATCGTGGTTGTATATGTATTGGGCCTAGCTGTGGTTCAGCTTGTTTCTACGGCCTTACCCCATGTTGTTATTGTATTCCGCATTTTCATTGTTATTGTTGTTCGTTGGCTTGCCTAACCTCGCTGTTAGGCGCCATCACGACCTGGACCGGTTTTGGGTCGTGACATCGGGTTTGGCCAATTTCGGTATTTTTGATTTGATATGATAATTTTCGCGTGGGCTTTGTTCCTTTGGCATGTATTAATGATATGATTCTTATTTTGGATAGATTCGGGATGATTTGAGGGCGAGTCGTGCGGCAAGGGCATCGCAGAGTTGATTTTCATCCGGTTTGAGGTAAGTAACGATTATAAATCTAGACATGAGGGTATGAAACCCCGGAATTTCGTACTATCTTGATAAATGAGGTGACACACATGCTAGGTGACAGGCGTGTGGGCGTGAACCAGTAGGGATTGTGACTTGGTAAATCCCGTGGCAACTATAGAGTTGCATATTTTGATAAACTATATACGATATCTATGTGTTTAGAAATGATTATGTTAACTTGGGCTAAATGCCACGTTTGGGGCCTTGTGCCGTACTGTTTAAGCCCTCAAGGGGTATTTTACTACTATCCTCACACTGTTTTGATAGAAAATATATTCTCAGTCATGATTCATACCTGTATACTTTTTGATCCTATTCATCAATCCATTTTAAATATATGAAAGTTAATTTTGGTTGAGTCCCCTGAGTTGTACTGAAATGCTCGAGTGGCTTGTGAGGTTGATAACTGAGTGAGGCCGAGGGCCAGATTTTGAGGATAGTTAGGGATCAGGCTGCACGCCACAGCGATATATGGATCGGGTTGCACGCCGCATCGATATATGGATCGGGGTGCACGTCGCAGTGATATATGGATCCGCTACACATCGTAGCGATATAACACTTGGGCTGTAGGAGCCCCTCTGGAGTTTGCACACCCCTAATGAGCGCAGTCGACTATATATTTATGGATCGGGTTATACGTCGCAACAATTATTATAAGGTACATATCGAACGTAAGTGTTGAGTGTGAGTGTTGATTGGTGATAGTTGAGTCATGAGAGATTGAGAGGCTTGCCTGAGGGCCTATATATGAGTGATACTTTGCCCGAGTGGTCTGTTTTTATGAAATTACTCTTTTCACTCTTCTTTTATATTGAGCATCTATTGAAAATGTTGAACAAGTGTTTTAAACAACTTTTATTGAAACTGGAGTCTTTACGAGATATTCGGAATTTAATTACTGATTTGATCCTGTTATTTCCACTGAGGTTTTTTTTTTATGAGATTTATATGGTTCTAAATGCTCGTCACTTCACTCAGTCCTTAGTTATAATTGTTACTTACTGAGTTTGTGTACTCACGTTACTCCCTGCACCTTGTGTGCAGATTCAGGTGCGAGGGCATCATAGTGAGAGCCAATCTTCTCCTTTTCAGAGTATTCTGGAGATTTTCAAACTAGCTGCACGACGTCTGCAGCCTTGCCTTTCTCCTTCCTATCTTTTAGCATTTATTTTTCTCAAACTCATCTTGTATTAAGTAGACAGTATCGGACATGTAGTTTTAGTTCCTCATGACTAGTGACTCCGGGATAGGGCAGTGTTTAATGTTTTACATACTTTCGCTTGTTATGAAATGCTCAAACGAAATATTTATGATAATATCTGATTAGAAAATGAATTAAGAAAAATTCCTTTTATGCTATAAATAATGAATTGGCTAGCTTAGTACTGCGATAGGCTTCATCACGGCCTGGGTGGTTTGGGGTTGTGACAAGTTGATATCAGAGCCTAGGTTACATAGGTCTCACCAGTCATGAGCAGGTTTAGTAGAGTCTTGAGGATCGGTACAGAGACGTCTGTACTTATCTTCGAGAGGCTGTAGAAACCTTAGGAAAAATCTCATATTCTTGAATTCTTGTCATGCGAATCCATTTATTCAGCAAAAAGCGTAACTCTTGAATTCCTTTCATTTATTCGAATGCGCACGGAGCGCTCGGTATCAGCTGTGCATCCACAGCTTGTCATTTCCATGGATAAGATGTGATTTTTAGCATGTTGATAATGGGCCAGTCTATAGGACTTGAGGACGGGTTTTATCTCTGGCTTGAGTGTTGAGTTTCGATTATGTGAGCACGTGCACTTGGGACTTATATGTGCGTTTGTGTCCTTATTGGTGGGATCGTGTTCATGGATGACTATATGGTGAGTGTGATTTGAGGGTGAGATGTGTTCAAATTGTTTGATTGTGACAAAAATAATTGGCAGGAGATGTAGCAAGAAGTATTGGGTGTTTGACTTCTCTCTTGAGTTGGCATATGGCCTCGAGTTGTAAGTTTATTGAAGGACCTATCATGCAGTTTAGTTGTGGAGTGAAGTGGATCTTCATGTTGTGTTATGAGTTCATGGTGATGTCTTTTGGGCTGACCAATGCCCCAACAACGTTCATGAATTTGATTAACAGTGTATTCCATCTGTATTTGTAGTCCTTCGTTATTGTATTCATTGATTGCATCCTGGCGTACTCATGTAGCCAGGAGAAGCATAATCAGTTTTTGAGGATGGTATTATAGAGACTGAGGGAGGAGAAACTTTATGCAAAATTCTCCAAGTGTGAATTTTGGCCCAGTTTAGTAGCATTCTTAGGACACGTGGTGTCCAGTGAAGGTATCCAGGTGGTCAGATGAGTGTGGGGAGAGCTTTCAAAAGCTCAAGATTGCTTTGACCACAGCTCCAGTGTAAGTTCTGCGACCAGCTTCTGGTTCTTATACCGCCTATTGTGATGCCTCGAGGGTAGGCGTTGGTTGTGTTTAAATGTAGGAGGGTAAAGTGATTGCACAATAGCTATGATTTTTTGAAGGGTATATAGAGAAGTCAATTTGAGGCTAAGCAGGCAGGGTTATCTCCCGCGGGGTGTCCTGAGGTTGCGTGATCCTTATGTGGTTTTGTAGCAAGTCCTCGTTTACAGTAAATGATATATGTTGCAATTTGAGTTTAGATCGCTTGTGGAAATTGGCACGGCTATTACAATTGTAATGCGAAATTTGCAGAAGATTTGAGATATTAGATGGTTTGTGTTATAAGAGCTTAAGAAGGATTTGTTGAATCTCACTATGGTATTGAGGTGGTGTTAGCGTATGGGCATTATGAGTTATTGTTTGCCTTGATCTATGGCTTTGAGCCAAGTGGGGGAGTCTGCTAGTGATAAGTTGGTTTCACAATTATATAATGTATTGGTTTCAGTATGAGGGATATTGGTGGATCAGTTATGACCTGTAGAGGTGGAGTTTCAGAATGACTCGAGTAACGGAAAGTTTTTTATACAGATTGTATCATACTCTATGGGTAAAGTGTGTAGTGTGTGCGGAGTAGGAATTTTCCTGGTTGCTTAGGGGTGTGGGTTACTCCCTTGGGCGATGGTGTGTTAATATAGTACAAGCCGATCAATCTAATTGATCAGTTTAAATGATAATAGCATAGAGTGGGTGACTCTCGAGAATGGTTCTGATGGATTCATTGGGAATCTTCAAGAGGTGTATTTGGCTAGAACTGAGATATTCATTGGAAGGTGTCAAGAATTGTGGTAATTCTATATCATTGTGGATTCTACATTCTGGTATCATGAAAAGGGAAGAATAGCTTAAATTCATCGAAAGTCTCTGTAGAGTAAGTATTTGAGATGTGGTACATTGGGGTGCTTAAGAAATATTTAGTGGTTTATGAGCCGTAGGGTGATGTGGTTCTGTGCTAGGGTCTCGCGTGGTGATTTATGGTTGAGGAGAAGAATAAATTAGAAGGTAATTCATAAGGAACTCGGAGAAATAAGACAATTTGGTAGTAGATTGGATCGACATGGTAATGAGTAAGATCGGCTCTTTGGGTGCTTCTGATGTGGTAAGGTTCTACGTGTGATTCCTGGCAATGCTCTTGGGTTTTGATAGCCTGCAATGCTTAGTTGAGTTAGAGGGAACCAGTCCTGACGGGTTAGTTCAGTACAATGGATTTCAGAGGGTTCTTGATGGTCTCTACCATAGTTGATACGTATATTTCCTAATGGAGCGTGGGGCATGTGGCGTATTGTAATTTTCTCCAGTATAAAATCAAATGAAAAGTGTTAACTGATTGAATGTGTAGTTGCTTGCGACTCAGAGTGGATTTGAGGTTGTCGTATCGTTCATATGGTGGCATAATGGGTGTGATGTGTGGTGTAGTATTGAGATTGCAGGTGCAAGGTCACGATGTGATTTGAAAGTAAGGTTTTGAATTCTTATGTAGCATGGACGATATCAGATGATCAGGTAGATGATGTTACTTTTAGATATGGCTCGATGAAGGTATAAGTTACAGAATAGGCACTATGTTTTGAGTAATGGATACTTCATTGGTGTGGCGGTACTCTCCTTGTTGGTCGGTTGCGCGTATCCAAATTTGGCCTTGTAACACGTGCGGATCGTAGGGGTATTTCTCGTGGTATAATCCTGTATTGGAGAAGTATTAGACATTCAGGCGGCGGAGTTGAAATCGGATATGGTGATTCGTGTGCTCATGAATTTGGAGACTGGGAACTCGAATGAGTAGATAATTTCATAGTTGAGGGCTGTAGAGACGTAGCCAAGGTTAGTCAGAGGTTAGTGGGTGTTGTGATTCAGTCATTTTAGACCTTCATAGGGTCATTTGTCTATTTCATCCCGACCGTTCAACATATCCAATTTCCCGAATAAACCGCCAGTACCCGAGTTAAGTTTTTTTTGACCAAATTGTTCATCAGCATCCCATACAATAGGGTGGTTATCTACCATGTGCAAACGAAGTTGACCTGTTTCCCGTTGCTTACCTCCGGTCTCATGTTTATAAACTTTCTGACAAATGGCACATCTTACATAATTTCTATCTTCTTCTAGTCTTTCAACAAACTGGCAACCCTTACTTCTTGATATTCGATTCTTCTTAATAGGGAGAGAAGGTCTACTTAAATTATGGTTACCACAATCGCCACTCCTAGTATTTTGACTAGAAGTACAATATGTAGGTTGTGGTGTTTCAAAATTATTAGGTGACTTTATATCATCTAAATTAGCATCTATACCATAATGTTCTTGTAATTACTCATAGTCAACATTTATATTTTCAGGTGAACTTTCAGAAATATCTGTAAATCAACTAGAAGAACCACAACCACCTCTTGTTTTTTAAATATTTTTACTCTTAATAGTACCACTACCACCCTTACATATAAACGACTTTTTAGCCGCTCTAAATATATCCACTATGTAAATTAAATTATAAAATAAATTAATAATCTTAAATAATAAAATAAAAATAAACACAAACGAAGCGATAGAGAAGGAACGAGTGTACCGGGAGTTCGGATGCCGCACCAAATATGATATCACACTTTAATTGATATTTGATGATACCACACTTCACTTGATAATTATAATTTTGTAGTGGCTACCGTAAAGAATTGATAAAATTTGAAATAATAATATAAGCTATTCAATAATAAAAAGGGAATTGAAAGAGAATTAGAATAGAAGAAGAGAGCAAGTTGTGAGAAAAATGAAGAAGAGGGGGCGGGCAATTCATATTTTTTAAGAGGCTAAAAATATAATTTATCAATTATTAGGGGTATGGACTATTGTATTAAGGAGTAGGCCGAAATGGCCTTTTTTGCAAAAACAGTCATTGCCCACTTATCATCTCAAATTTTGACAGTTGGCAACAGTCAGATTTTTTTTAAAAAGTTTTATAACGGCTACCGGGCTAATTGCCTTTGAACCCAGTTAAAATCGTTAACCGGTTATCAG
The DNA here is from genome assembly GCA_005239495.1 of Nicotiana undulata. Classification (NCBI taxonomy): domain Eukaryota; kingdom Viridiplantae; phylum Streptophyta; class Magnoliopsida; order Solanales; family Solanaceae; genus Nicotiana; species Nicotiana undulata. Next base: position 6,314 of record ML253992.1, read on the forward strand.
GCTGCCGGGTTCTGGGGCACTGGTTGCCAAAAAGAGCATGACCCCATCCAGAATAACCCCTACCTAAGCTAATATGTCTCACTCCTTACTAGACCAAGCTGACCTCAAGTTGTACCGGGTTGTTAGTGGGTCGGCCTTTCCCGATTAACATCTTTGGTCTAAAGAATACGTTGATATATATTCCTTTTCTTAAGAAAAAAGAAGGAATTGATCTAAGTAATTCAAAGAGACGTCAGATATACCAAGAATTTGGAGACATTTCTTCTATATTTCGTAAAACTAAATCCCTATAAATTCATGTAAGAATACTTTTTCTCAAAGTTCTAAATTGATCATAGGCAAGTTAGACTAGTACTTAAAGTCTAGTCTTGAGGATAATTAAGGATCCGTTTGGCCATGACTTTTGCCAAAATAAATTTGGAATTTATTTGGCAAACTCATGTTTGACCATACATTTTGCCCACATTTTGGTAAAATCCCAAATTCCAAACATCAAATCCCAAAATCACCCCAATTGCTGATTTTGGGACAAAATCTCAAAACTTGAGAATTTTATACATGTTTTCAAAAATAAAGTTGGGAAATATGTTCTGAAAACCTATGTCAAAACACATTTTCATCCTTAAACCAAACTTCACCCAAATCAGATTTTTCAAAACAAATTTGGGAATCTATGGCCAAATGCTAGCTAAGTCTAAACGTCAAACAAGTCTAAAAGTATGTGTCATTAGTACGCATCTCAATTTTATTTGAATATATTTTAAATTATAATACTCCAAATAAATATTCTAGGCTAATATAATTAGATTAATTAGTTAATTCCAATAAATAAGAGTTGCAATAAATAGAACATAATATATTGGGCTAGCCCATTCAAGTGAGCTATAAATGATGAGCCCATTTCATTAAGCCCAAAAAACCATCTTATCCTAGAGGCCTAGTTTGGTGCCACGTGTCAAATGACATATATGCCGAGTCAAACAGAAGAGCCAATATTGTAATGACCCGGTAAGTCGTTTTGAGAGTTAGCGCTCCAATCCCCTAATAACTGCTTCTCCCATGTCTATTTATGTGATTGGAACTTGTCGGAGCGTAGAGTGGTGAAATACGGAGTAACTTTGGTCACCTAGCCCTTTAATGTGAATTTTAGCTTTAGAAATCGGACCGTAGCTAGGGCTGTGTGAAGACGGATCCGGAATAGAATTTTGTCGACTCCGTTAGCTCCGTTGGGTGATTTCGGGGTTAGGAGCGTGTTCAGAATGTGTTTTCGAGGTTGGTTGTAGATTTAGGCTTGAATTGGCGAAAGTTAGAATTTTAGCGTTTTCGGCCGATCGGTGATATTTTTATATCGAACTCGGAATGGAATTCCGAAAGTGACAGCATGTACGTAATGTTATTTATGACCTGTGTGCAAAACGTGGGGTCATTCGGATGAGTTTTGTCGTGTTTCGGCATCGAATGTGAAATCTAGGAATTTCATAAGTTCTTAGGCTTGAATCTATGCATATTTGATGATTTTGATGTTATAAGATGTGTTTTTAAGGCTCGACCAAGTTTGAATGAGGTATTAGGGTTGGTTTTATGTTTTGGTTGAGGTCCCGGGAACCTCGAGTGTGTTTCAGGTGTTCAAACGGACACTTTTGGCCAAAAGGCCTTAGCTAGTTTTGCTGGATTTTCACCAGCAGTGGTTTGCTCTCCGCGATCGCATAAGGCATTTTGGGGAGGCCTGTGATTTGTTCTTCGCGATCGCACAACATTGACCGCGATCGCAGTGCCTTGGTAAATTTGCCTCCGCGATCGCATGCCTTAGGACGCGATCGCATAGTGGATCTTAGGCCGGAGGAGCAGGGTCAGTATTGTTCTACGCGATCGCATGGACTCCATTGCGATCGCAGTGCTTTGGGAACAGAAGGTCCGCGATCGCAGACCTTGTATCGCGATCGCACTGAAGGAAGTCCTAGGCGTGTGAAGGTACCCTCCGCGATCGCGACTCGTTTTCCGCGGTCGCATATAAGAAATACCTGTACAGTGTTTAAAAAACCCAAAACTGAGGGTTTATGTTATTTTCACCATTTTTGGATTTTGAGAGCTCGGGAGAGGTGATCTTTGGAGGCTTTTGCACCTGGGTGAATTGGGTAAGTGATTTCTAACCATTATAGGTCAACTTCCATGATTCTAATATTCAATTCCACCTATAATTTTGAAAAACTTGTGTGGAAAATGGGAAAAAGGGAAGAAACTTCATAGACCAAATTATTGGGTTTTGACTGGGTGTTTGACCTCCGATTTGAGAGATTCTTATATGGTTATACTCGTGAGTGAATGAGGGTTCGGAAAATAAAAATTTTACCCGATTCTGACACGTGGTCCCGGGGGACTTTTTGGGCGAATTTCCCAATTTTGCGTATTAGAGTCGAATTAATTAGGTAATTTTTTCCCTTAAAGTGTTATTTACATTATGCAATCGAATTTATTAGATTTGGGCCACCCGGAGTCGGATACTCGTGGCAAGAGCGTAGTACAGAGTTGATTTGCGCAGTCAAGGTAAGTGGCTTGCCTAACTCTGTGTTGGGGATTTCCCTTAGGCATTTTATACTGATTTTACCATGTGCACGCCGTGTACGTGAGGTGACGAGTGCGTACACGGGTCCTTGTTGCTAAAATTCCATTTTTACTTCCACTTCATGACTCATTTTCATTCCTGAAAGTACTGCTCCCTATCCAATCTCAGTAGCTAGCTTAAGATTTAGCATGCCTACCTGTCCTTACTTGTTCCCTCTTACTTGCTACAATTTGAACCATGCTTAGGTAGTTTTATAGTATTTTTGCCTAATATCTTGCTTGAACTGTTTAATTTCGCTATGTCCGACATACTTTCTACAATGCATATTTAAATTGGGATTACGGATCGATATCCAGGAGCTTTCCCCCTGTACTGCATAGCATATTTAAATTAGGACTACGGACCGAGATTTGGGAGCTTTCCCCCTGTACTGCATTGCATATTTAAATTGGGACTACGGACCGAGATCCGGGAGCTTTCCCTTGTATTACATTTCATGACTTCTGTCTAGTTATATTATGTGCTGAGCTGAGAATTTCTTTTACTCATTTCTTCTAGTTTTTCCTAAAATTCTGCTTATCATTATTTCTACTGATTTTTCGCTGTTCAATCATATAACTGTCTTATTATGTTTCAAACTCAGTAGAGCCTCAACCTGACCTCGTCACTACTTGACTGGGGTTAGGCTTGACACTTACTGAGTACCGAATGTGGAGTGCTCACGCCCTTCCTGTGAATGTTTCTCCCATGTGCAGATCTAGGTACCAGTACACAGCGTTCCGGCTAGGAGTACTACAGCTGCTGCTAGGAGACTGTTAGGTATTTTTGCCGCGTCCGCAGAACCTTCCGTGTTCCCTTCTTACTCTAGTATAGATATAGTTATAGACAGAGATACAAAGTTCCTTATCCATTGTATAGAGCTACAGTAGTACAGAGTTTGTGACTTGTGATATTCCGGGTTATGAAAAAAGATGTCCAAGTTGTAAATGCCGAGCGGCTATAGTTATTATATTATTCCTTATACTGTTTCTGTTATCATTTTTGCCTTATTTTCCGAAAATTTAGGCTTATCTAGTCGTAGAGACTAGGTGTCGTCACGAGACCAATCAGAGGGTTAATTCGGGTCGTGAAAAGTTGGTATCAGAGCGTCTAGGTTCATAGGAGTCGCACGTCATAAGCCGATTTATTAGAGTCTCGCGAATCGGTGCGGAGATGTCCGTATCTATCTTCGAGAGGCTATGTAACTGTTAAGAGCAACCATATTCCTTGGAATTCTTTATCGTGCTAGTTATTGTCATCAAACTTCTTAAACTCTATTCTGTTCTTGCTTACAGATGGTTCGTACTCGTACCGGATGTATTGATGACCAGGCACCCGAGCCCCCAGCTAGAGCCGTCAGACGAAGGGGCCGGGGCAGAGGACGAGCACGCGGTGCAACTCGAGCACCGGCAAGAGCAGAGGCAGAGGATCCCCCAACAACCACAGTTGGAGGGGCACAGGAGGGCCTACTATTACTCCAGCTCCCCAGGAGACATTGGCTCAGTTTTTGAGTGCTTTCAGTACTCTGTCTCAGGCGAGACTACTACCGATAGCCCCAGCTACATCCCAGGCCGGGGGAGGGACACAGACTCCCGCAGCCCCTACTCCTGAGCAGAGGATTCATATTGGGCAGGTTCCAGAGTATATTCCAATGCCCCCAGCATCTCCTGTTCAGCATGAGACTAGGATAGCTGTTCATGAGGCAGAGCAGCTCCGACTTGAGAGGTACAAGAAGTACCACCCACCTGAGTTCAGCGGGCTAGCTTCGCCCTGGGTTTTCTTGAGGGGTGCCATTGCATTCTCCGCACTATAGGTATTGTGGAGACGAGTGGGGTCTCTTTCACTGCTTTCCAACTGAGGGGGGCAGCTTATCAGTGGTGGCGTGCTTTTGAGTTGAGCAGTCCGGACGAGGCAGCTTCACTTACTTGGGCTCAGTTCTCAGAGATGTTCCTACTTGAGTTTGTTCCTCAGAGCCTCAGGGATGGTGGGAGTGCAGAGTTTGAGCAGTTATGCCAGGGTACTATGACTGTGTCCGAGTATGCAGTCCGTTTCAGCGAGTTGGCTCGTCATGCACCAGCTTTGGTTGCCACTGTCAGAGAGAGGATTCGACGCATTATTGAGGGGCTTCACCCCAATATTCGGACCAGCATGGCCAGATAGCTGGAGACAGATATTGCTTACCAGCAGGCCGTGAGTATTGCCCGGAGTATTGAGACTATGTTGGCCCGGGATAGGGAGGAGAGAGAGGCCAAGAGGTCTCGAGAGACTAGTCACTTTTCAGGAGCTCGTGCACCAGCAACATGTTATGGTAGGGGTTTTGTGAGTCGCCCCATTCATTCAGCTCTTCCAGCAGCCAGTGGTATTCCAGCTCCTCCTAGACCTCAGGAGCCTTATTATGCACCACCAGTATCTTAGGTGCCTTCAGTTTGAGGTGCTATCACTAGCCAGTCCAGCATGCCAGTTTAGAGTCAGCATCAGCCGCCACGTCCTCCGAGGGGTTGTTTTGAGTGTGGTGACCCTCGTCATATGATAAGAGATTGTCCCAAGGATAAGAGGGGTGCACCACCTCATACTTATCAGGTTCCATGCCTTAAACTAGGTCCTCCGGCTATTTTTCCAGCCCAAGCTGCTACCCCATCATCTCAGGCAGCTTGAGGTGGAGGTCGGGGAGGTCGAGGTCGCCCTAGACGGGGGAGGACAGGCTAGATATTATGCTCTCCCAGCCCGCTCAGAGGCCATTGCTTCAGATTCGGTCATCATAGGTATTGTCCCCATTTGTCATAGGGATGTATCGGTATTATTTTACCCAGGCTCTACATATTTGTATGTGTCCTCTTATTTTGCTTCACATATGGGGATATCTCGGGATTCTTTGAGTTTCCCCATTTATGTTTCTACTCCTGTGGGAGATTCTCTTGTTGTGTACATATCGGTCGTGTCAGATAGTTATCAGTGGTTTTGAGATCGGGGTTGATTAATTATTACTCAGTATGGTATATTTCGATGTTATATTGGGTATGGACTGGTTGTCTCCCTACTATGCTATTCTTGATTGTCACGCCAAGACCGTGATGCTGGCTATGCCAGGGTTACTGAGGTTAGAGTGGAGAGGTTCCTTAGAGTACACTCCCCTCTGAGTCATTTCCTTTCTTAAGGCTCAGCGGATGGTTGAAAAGGGGTGTGATGCGTATTTGGCTTATGTGAGAGATGTTAGTGCTGAGACCCCTATAGTTGAGTCTCTCCCCGTTGTTAAGGACTATCCTGATGTTTTTCCGGTTGATCTTCCGGGTATGCCGCCCGACAGAGATATTGATTTCGGCATTGACTTGTTGTCGGGCACTCAGCCTATTTCCATTCCTCCCTATCGCATGGCTCCTCCTGAGTTGAAGGAGTTGAAGGAGCAGTTGCAGGAGTTGCTTGATAAGGGTTTCATCAGGCTCAGTGTATCGTCCTGGGGTGCTCCGGTATTGTTTGTGAAGAAAAAGGATGGTTCAATGGGTATGTGTATTGACTACCAGCAGCTGAATAAGGCGACAGTTAAGAACAGGTACCCATTGCCTCGCATTGATGATTTATTTGACCAGTTACAGGGTGCTAGGGTGTTCTCCAAGATTGATCTTAGTTCGGGTTATCATTAGTTGAAGATTCGGGAGTCGGATATCCCGAAGATTGCCTTCAGGACCAGATATGGCCACTATGAGTTCCTTGTTATGTCATTTGGGCTGACCAATGCCCCATCAGCCTTCTTGCAACTGATGCACAGCGTATTTCGGCCGTACCTTGATACTTTCGTCATCCTGTTCATTGATGACATTCTGGTATATTCTCGGTCCCAAGAGGACCGTGAGTAGCCCTTGAGGACCGTGCTTCAGACATTGAGGGAGAGGAAGTTGTACGCCAAATTTTCTAAGTGTGAATTTTGTCTTGATTCTGTTGCATTCTTAGGCCATGTGGTATCTTCGAATGGGATCAAGGTAGATCCAAAGAAGGTAGAGGCGGTGCAGAGTTGGCCTAGACCGTCTTCAGCTACTGAGATCCGCAGTTTCCTCGGTTTGGCTGGGTATTATCGCCGTTTTGTGGAGGGATTTTCATCAATTTCACCGCCCATGACCAGACTGACCCAGAAGGGTGCACCTTTTATTTGGACTGAGGAGTGTGAGGAGAGCTTTCAGAAGCTCAAGACAACCCTGACCACAGCTCCAATGTTAGTATTACCCACCGGATTAGGGTCCTATACAGTCTATTGTGATGCTTCGAGGATTGGTCTAGGAGCGGTGTTGATGCAGGACGGTAGGGTGATTGCCTACACGTCCAGACAGTTGAAGGTGCATGAGAAAAACTACCCTGTGCATGACCTCGAGTTGGCAGCGATAGTTCACACCCTGAAGATATGGAATCATTATTTATATGGTGTTCCCTGTGAGATAGATACGGATCACCGGAGTTTGTAGCACATTTTCAGGCAGAAGGATCTCAATTTGCACCAGCGTAGGTGGTTGGAGTTACTCAAGGATTATGACATCACCATATTATACCACCCGGGGAAGGCCAATGTGGTGGCCGACGCCTTGAGTCGCCGGGCGGAGAGTTTGGGTAGTTTGGCATATCTTCGTGCAGCTGAGAGGCCTTTAGCCTTGGATGTTTAGTCCTTAGCCAGTCAGTTCGTGAGACTGGATCTCTCTGAGCCTTGCCGGGTATTTGCTTGTGTTGTTTCTCGATCTTCTCTTTATGACCGCATTCGGTAGTGCCAGTATGAGGATCCCAACCTTCGGGCTCTTCAGGATAGAGTTCGGCAGGGTGATGACGGTGTGATGAGGATGTAGGGCCGGATTTGTGTGCCCAATGTAGATGGACCTCAGGAGTTGATTCGTGAAGAGGCCCATAACTCGCGGTATTCCATCCATCCGGGTACCGCGAAGATGTACCAGGATCTGAGACAACACTATTGGTGGCGAAGGATGAAGAAGGATATATCGGAGTTTGTAGCCAACTGTCTCAATTGTCAGCAAGTCAAATGTGAGCATCAGAGACCGGGAGGATTGCTTCAGCATATTAGGCTTCCAGAGTGGAAGTGGGAGCGGTCACCATGGACTTTGTGGTTGGACTTCCTCGGACTTTGAGGAAGCACGATGCTATTTGGGTGATTATGGACCGGCTGACCAAGTCAGCCCATTTCATTCCAGTATTGACTACATACTCTTCTGAGAGGTTGGCCCGAATCTACATTCAGGAGATAGTCCGGTTGCATGGTGTACCGATGTCCATTATATCAGATCGAGGTCCTCAGTTCACCTCGCACTTCTGGAGAGCCTTGCATAGTGAGTTGGGTACCCAGATTGATCTCAGTACATAATTTCACCCTCAGACGGACGGGCAGTCCGAGCGTACGATTCAAATTCTTGAGGATATGCTCTGTGCCTGTGTGATAGATTTTAGAGGGTCATGGGATCAGTACTTGCCTCTTGCAGAGTTTGCTTATAACAACAACTACCAGTCCAACATTCAGATGGCGCCGTATGAGGCTTTGGATGGTCGGCGTTGCAGGTCTCCAGTGGGATGGTTTGAGTCGGGCGAGCCCCGACTGTTGGGTACAGACTTGGTTCAGGATGCCCTGGAAAAGGTGAAGGTGATTCAGGAGAGACTTTGCACAGATCGGTCCAGGCAGAAGAGTTACGCAGACCGGAGAGTTCATGACTTGGCATTTATGGCTGGTGATCGGGTTTTGCTCCGGGTATCGCCTATGAAGGGTGTCATGAGATTCAGGAAGAAGGGTAAGCTGAGTCCGAGATTCATTGGCCCTTTTGAGGTGTTGCAGTGGGTTGGGGAGGTTGCTTATGACTTGGATTTACCTCCCAACCTAGTGGGAGTTCATCCGGTATTTCACGTTTCCATGCTCTGGATGTATCACGGGGATCCAACTCATGTTTTGGATTTCAGCTCAGTCCAGTTGGACAAAGATCTATCATATGCTGAGGAGCCTGTGGCTATATTGGACAAGCAGGTCAGGCGTCTCAGATCGAAGAATATTGCCTCAGTCAAGGTTCAGTAGAGGGGTCATCGCATGAGTTCTCCTAGGCCATAACCCATGCGTCCCGTCGAGGAGGCAACTTGGGAGACCGAGCAGGATATGCGGAGTTAGTACCCCCATCTCTTCACAACTTCAGGTATGTTTCTATACTCGTTCGAGGACGAACGATCTTCTTAAGAGGGGGAGAATGTGACGACCCGGTAGGTCGTTTTGAGAGTTAGAGCCCCAATCCCCTAATAACTGCTTCTCCCATGTCTATTTGTGTTATTGGAACTTGTCGGAGCATTGAGTGGTGAAATTCGTAGTAATTTTTGTCACCTAGCCCTTTAATGTGAATTTTAGCTTTAGAAATCGGACCGTAGCTAGAGCTATGTGAAGACGAATCCAGAATGGAATTCCGTCGACTCTGTTAGCTCTGTTGGGTTATTTAGGGGTTAGGAGCGTGTTTGGAATGTAATTTCGAGTTCGGTTGTAGATTAAGGCTTGAATTGGCAAAAGTTAGAATTTCGGCATTTTCGGCCGATCGGTGAGATTTTGATATCAGACTCAGAATGGAATTACGAAAGCCACACCAGGTCCGTAATGTCATTTATGACCTGTGTGCAAAACTCGGGGTCATTCGGATGAGTTTTGTCATGTTTCGGCATCGAATGTGAATTCTAGGAATTTCATAAGTTCTTAGGCTTGAATCTATGCATATTTGATGATTTTGATGTTATAAGATGTGTTTTTAAGGCTCGACCAAGTTTGAATGAGGTATTAGGGTTGGTTGTTGGTTTTGTTGAGGTCTCGAGGACCTCGAGTGTGTTTCGGGTGTTCAAACAGACACTTTTGGCCAAAAGTCCTTAGCTGGTTTTGCTGGTTTTTCACCAGCAGTGGTTTGCTCTCCGCGATCGCAGGTCTCACTCCGTGATCCCATAAGGCATTTTGGGGAGGCCTGTGATTTGTTCTTCGCGATCGCACAACGTTGACCGTGATCGCAGTGTCTTGTGAAATTTGCCTCCGCGATCGCATGCCTTAGGACGCGATCGCATAGTGGATCTTAGGCCGGAGGAGCAGGGTCAGTATTGTTCTACGCGATCGCGTGGACTCCATCGCGATCGCAGTGCTTTGGGAACATGAGGTCCGCGATCGCAGACCTTATATCGCGATCGTATTGAAGGAAGTCCTGGGCATGTGAAGGTACCCTCCGCGATCGCGGCTCGTTTTGCGCGGTCGCATAGAAGAAATGCCTGTGCAGTGTTTAAAAAAATCCAAAACCGAGGGAAGAAACTTCATAGACCAAATTATTGGGTTTTGACTGGGTGTTTGACCTCCTATTTGAGAGATTCTTATATGGTTAGACTCGTGAGTGAATGAGGGTTCGGAAAATATAGTTTTTACCCGATTTCGAGACGTGGTCCCAGGGGACCTTTTGGACGAACTTCCCAATTTCGCGTATTAGCTTCGAATTAATTAGCTAATTTATTCCCTTAAAGTGTTATTTACATTATGCAATCGAATTTATAGATTTGGGCCACCCGAAGTCGAATACTCGTGGCAAGAGCGTGGTACGGAGTTGATTCGCGTAGTCGAGGTAAGTAGATTGCCTAACTCTGTGTTGGGAATTTCCCTGAGGCATTTTATACCGATTTTACCATGTGGACGCCATGTACGTGAGTAGGGGTGTGCATTCGAATCGATTTATCGATAAATCGAATCGATTATTTCTTATCGGTTTATCGATTTATCGATTTCAATTTCGATATCGAAAATTTTCTTATCGAGTTATCGATTTTGATTTTGATTTTGTCCACTTCGGTTATCGGTTAATTGATAAACCGATAAGATATACTAAAATGACAATTATACCCTTATTCTATCTTACTTTTATGATTTACCCCTTTCCTTTCCTTTACCCTAGCGGCCTAACTTATTATTTCCTGATTTCCTAATTCCTCCCTATACAGAATAGAATACACTCGCCGTTCCTCTTCAGTCGTCTACCACTCTACCGGTCAGTCAGAGTTCATGGTTCATCGCCGGCCGCCGGCTGCGCCGCTTCTGAAGTTTGGGCTGCGCCGCTTCTGAAATTTCTTATCGAGTTATTTCCATTCAGTTTTCTTCACTCAAAATGCCTCCTTTCTCCCATAGATCTGGTAATTCTCTTTCTCCAAATGGGTTCTTTCAATTTTTAGAAATTTGGTTATTGTTTTGTTCGAATCGATTATTCTGTACATCTCGATCTGTTTCTCAGTATATACCGTCTAATTGTGTTTGTTTTTGACTAATCGATAAAGTAGAAGCTCATATGTCACTAAATGTCAAAGAAATCTGCCTCATAGAATCTATTCTTGTTTGTACTTTGCAGATTAGCAGTAGCAGTAGTCTAAGAAATCTGTCTTACAGTAATCTTTGTGAAAGTCATCTTCTTGTCTTATTTGTATTATCAAATAGATATTTATGGAATTTGAATGCAATGGAGTTATTTTTATCTAGCATACTCCTCTGTAGTAAATGTAATTTCTACTGAAATCTAAAGCTAGATTCATAATTGAATCAGATTAAGACATTAATTTCTTCTTCCTCTGCATACACATTTTCTTATTATTTCTCACGATTTAGGTAATTTGTAGCATTAATGCCCTTTTTTCTTGAATTATAGTTAAGTTTTTTATTTTATTTTGATATGTAGAATGAAGAGCGAGGAGTGTTGACTTCGTCTTGGTTTGGTTCATTCAAGTATTCAACTCTTTTAAGACTGTAAGTTACATTCTTCATTCACTTCACATGGCTGAAACTGAAAATGATAATATTGATAAAGTGGCTGATGAAAGTAGAGGTTTCGAGTCTACGGCTGCAACTACTCACTCGACAGTTACAAAACAAAGGAAAAAACGATCTCGGGCATGGGATTTTTTTGAAGAAAAAGTTGAGGCTAAAGGAAATAATAAATATGCATGTAGATTTTGTGGACAAGAATATTTTGAGACAAAAGGCAAAAGTACGACACAAATGAATAGTCATATCGATAAATGTCCACAGAATCCTTATAAAGTTAAAAAAAGTCAAAAACTATTACAATTTCAAACATTACCGGGGGGTAATAAAGGTGGTCTTATTTCATGGAAATTTGATCAAGAAGATTGTAGGATGGCTTTGTGTCTTATGGTGATTGTTGATGAACTTCCATTTAGTTTTGTTGAGAAGGAAGGCTTTAGAAACTTTATGAAAGTGGCACAACCTTGTTTTCATATTCCTTCCCGTACTACTGTTACACGGGATTGTTTTGCTCTTTTTAATGTGGAAAAAAATAAATTAATGAAGTTTCTTAAAGGAACAAGTCAAAGAGTAAGTCTTACCACTGATACATGGACTTCTATTCAAAAAACTAAATATATGTGCATCACAGCCCATTGGATTGATAGTGAATGGATTATGCATAAAAGAATTATTAACTTTTCTCCAATTACTAGTCATAAAGGTGAAGATATGGCAAGGTGTATTATTGATTATTTGCGTGAGTGTGGTTTGCAAAAGATTTTCACTGTCATAGTTGACAATGCTAGTTCAAATGATGTGACCATGGAGAAGTTGTATGAAAAATTAGATGATTGGGGAACCAATTCCATGAATGGTCAACACCTTCACATGAGATGCATGGCACATATTGTAAATCTTATTGTGAAAGATGGTTTAAAAGAGTCAGGTATTTCTATTGCTCGTGTTAGATGTGTAGTCAGAAACATTAGACAGTCTCTTGCTAGGTTGAGGAAGTTTCAGGAATGTTGTGAAAGTGAAAATATTGTCAAGAAGTCTTTATGCCTAGATGTTCCTACAAGTTGAAATTCCACCTACTTGATGTTGAGCAGAGCTATTGAATATGAGCGCGCAATTAAAGAATATTTTGATCGTGATACCGGCTTGTCACGTTATCTTATGTTTGATGCCATTTCAGATGGAAAGCCTGTAGGTATTCTTACAAGAACTGATTGGGATGAGGTAAAGAGAATTGCACAATTTCTTGAAATATTTTATAATCTCACTTTGAAGGTGTCCGGGTCACTTTATGTAACATCGAATGCCCATTTTATTGAAATTGGTCAAGTTGTTGTTTACTTAAATCGATTAATAACAAATGAAGATGAACTTTTGAGTGAGATGGCATTAAGTATGTGGAAAACGTTTGAGAAGTATCGGGGTGAACCAAAAAAATGAACAAAATAATTTTCATTGCTTGTGTGTTGGATCCTCACTACAAGTTTACTACAGTTAGTTTTGTACTTAAGAAGATGTTTGGAGATGATGAAGGGACAATTATTGAAAAAGAGGTTCATACTTATATGAGTTCATTGTTTAATGAGTATGTCTCCATGTCAGTTTCAAAAGATACTGGTGGTAAAGTTTCTACCTCTTTGTCAAGCTCTTCATTCAGCACAATGGAAACTTCAACTGGTTTAGGTGAACTTTTAGATGAAATAAGGAAACATAACGTTGCAAGTGGAGGTGTAGATTCTAAAACAGAATTGGAAAAGTATCTTGTAGAAGATCCTGAAAATGAAAGACCGAACTTTTATATCTTGGCTTGGTGGAAGGTGAATTCACTTAGATTTCCTATTCTTGGTAAGATGGCTCGAGATGTGCTTGCTATTCCTATTTCAAGTGTGGCATCTGAAAGTGCATTTAGTACCGGAGGGCGTATTCTTGACCAATTTAGGAGTTCATTAACTCCTAAATTGGTTGAAACTCTAGTGTGCCTTCAAGATTGGCTTCGAAGTGAATCGCTTCCTATAAATGTTGAGGAAGATTTCGATTTTCTTGAGACACTCGAGGAAGGTATGTATATTTTAATTAATTTTATTGTATTGCTTAAGATATTTAAATAATATATATTCTTATTAGATTTTCATTGCTTGACTTGTTAATATATATTCTTATTAGATTTTACTAATCTTGACAAAGAAGCTTGCACCGACGATGTTTGCTAGAGTTTGTTAGTTGCTATGTAAATTCTCCATTTTAAATAATATACTTGTAAATAATGTGATGTATTAAAAAGTTCTTAATATTTTTCTTAATTTCTTTCAGGTTTAAAGCTTGGTAGAAACTATGCGATCAATCGAGTAGATTGTGTAGTATTTTTGTGCTGGTCATCCTCTCATCTCATCCTGATATTTACTTCTTGAATCTTCAATGTGGTTGTGGATTAGTTATTTTTACTTTGATTCTATTGGATTCGTACTTTATTTGAGGATTTGGCTTTTTCTTGAAAGTAATTTCTCGGCTGATGTGCCTTTGTAGCCTGATATTGTAGCTGGTGGATTAAATATCCTGGCAGCATGGTCTCCAGCAGCTTCTAAGAAGTTTAACTTCATATATGTCAAAGTTTTTGTGTAATGTGTAATTCTACTTGTTGGACATTGTCATACATCCAGGTGATAATGGCTGTTGGACATTGTCATACATCCAGGTGATAATCCAGCTGCTGGATTAACTTCTTGTGTAATGTGTAATGTGTAATAGTTGTAATGTGTAAGGGTTTGTGTATTAGCTGGCAATGGGTGGCGGGATTTTTTGCCTGGAGTTTGGATCTTGTATTTTACGAGTCATATCATTGGAGGGAAGCAACTTTATGATTCTGTAATCAAGTTTGAACCAGATAACTTCACTGTTTATCAACTATTTATTTTTCGTTTTGGTATGGGTTCTATTTAGATAGCCTGTCACTAAAGGATTTTACAGCAGGTCCATTTTTTCTTAGTGATTTACCTGATTTCTATAGATTTTTAAGTGCTATTGTAGAATGAGATTTTCATGAGCTTGTAGTGCTTATGATACGCAATGGAAAAGAAATCATATTGCAGCTTCACAATCATAAGCCTCAAACTTCATAGTAACTTGGGTTTTTTAGCTGTGACAAATATTTACATCTAATGATTCATATGATGTTTGCAGCATATTATTTATTTATTTTATATTCTTTTCCATCCTCGGATCCACTGGGATGTTTCAGCATCTTATTGTATCTTAAACCAAGAATTTGCATTTCATGATTTACTGTCTGTTTGAGTAAGCAACAAGTAGCAAGTGCAAGTGCTACTCATAGTTTCTGAATTCTCTCATGTTTCCTTTGAATCAAATGTTGATTTTCAAGAAACTTAGTTTAGTATATGACAGAGAGATTGAAAAGGACCAGAGTAGTTAAGGTAAAACAACAATTTGTTGAAACAATGTCTTACTTGTTGTCTTACATAGACAGTTACCTTCACTTGTGGGAAAAGGTTTGAATTAAAGGAACTACAAAGAGAATTCCAGCATGTTATATATATATATATATATATATATATATATATGTGTGTGTGTGTGTGTGTGTGTGTGTGTGTGTGTGTGTGTGTGTGTGTAGGAACCTCTCTATAATAAATGAATGAAAACAAGCATAGAGACAAAGGTACCATCTATACCTCAAAGACTTTATAGACTCTTTACATGAAATCTGTAGAATGAGTTTTTCATGTGCTTGTAGTGGTTGTTATACGCAATGGAGAAGAAATCATATTGCAGGTGATATTATTTTCCTTTTACCATTTGGCTAGGAAGAAATTTTAAAGAGCTCGTAGTTCATATATAACAATTTGTTGAATCCCGCAAATTTTCTTATTGGTGTAATTGATAACCGAATCGATAAGCCCCAAAAATCGATAAATCGAAATCGAAAAAATCAAAACCTTATTGAAACGATAACGATAAGCATATGTACAAATTGATAATCGATAAGTAATTATCGATAAAGTTCAAAATTGAATCGATAAATCGAATGCACACCCCTATACGTGAGGTGACGAGTGCGTACACGGGTCCTTGTTGCTAAAATTCCGTTTTTACTTCCACTTCATGACTCATTTTCATTCCTGAAAGTACTGTTCCCTATCCTATCTGAGTAGCTAGCTTAAGATTTAGCATGCCTACATGTACTTACTTGTTCCCTCTTACTTGCTACAATATGAACCATGCTTAGGTAGTTTTACAGTATTCTTGCCTGATATCTTTCTTGAACTGCTTAATTTCGCTATGTCTGACATACTTTCTACATTGCATATTTAAATTGGGACTACGGACCGATATCCGAGAGCTTTCCCCCTGTATTGCATAGCATATTTAAATTGGGACTACGGATCGAGATCCTAGAGCTTTTCCCCTGTACTGCATTGCATATATAAATTGGGACTATGGACGGAGATCTGAGAGCTTTCCCCTGTATTGCATTGCATGACTTCTGTCGAGTTATAAGTTATGCTGAGCCGAGAATTTCTTTTACTCATTTCTTCCAGTTTTTCCTAAAAATCTGCTTATCATTATTTCTACTGATTTTTTGTTGATCAATCTTATAAGTGTCTTATTATGTTTCAAACTCAGTAGAGCCTCAACCTGACCTCGTCACTACTTGACTGGGGTTAGGCTTGACACTTACTGAGTACCGAATGTGGATTACTCACGCCCTTCCTGCGCATGTTTTCCCCATGTGCAGATCCAGGTGTGAGCACGTGATTTTTTTCCTATATGAAATACTCCTACAAATTAAAGAAAATAAGTTTTTCCCAATTATTTGCAATTTTTGTAGGATTTTGGGTTAATTGTTTGCATTTTGTGCATGTTTACTTTTATTAAAATCATGAAAAAGTCAAAAATACATTGCATTGCATTGAGTTTTGTTTCCATATTTTTAGGATTAATTAGTAAATTATTTTTTTTAATTATAAATGAAAATTACAAAAATCGCCTATGTTAGCTTTACACTTCTAGTTTTTTTGTTTTCAAATTAATAACCTCTTTTATCATTTTGCATTATTAAGCTAATTAATTGGCCAAATGTTAGATAAAGTAGTACATGGGCTAATTTTACAAATAGGATTAATTTGGGAATATTGGGTGAAAGGCCTACAATTTAAACTCTTATAATTGGAAGAAAGAAGGAAAGTTTGGTCTTGAACTTTAAATTGGACTGGGCCCAATTGTTTCCAACACCCGCCCCAACCGGATCTCACGCCTGACCCGCCTTCCCGACCCGCCTGACCCCTCTTTTAATTAAAAAGAAAAACCTAACCTTATCTCTAAATTAACCAGCCGCATCTCCCCAAACCCCCACCTCAATCCGCCACTATAGCCGCCCAGACTCGCAAGAATCCTGCGAGTTCACTCACCCCCAACTCGAGCACGTGCTCCCTCTTCTCTCCTCTTTCCACGTATCATAACAAACTTCTGACAAACAAGAAGACTCCATCCGGATTTCACTCATCCTTAGAGATTCATTGGACGAATGGGAGTCGTGGATTGAGGGATAATCAATCAATGCCCTCCATTTGTCCTAAAAATCGTTTGCAAAAGATGCTGTGATTTTCGAATTTGGGGAAAGACAAGGGATATATATTTGAGGTCGTTCCTGAGTCGAAGGAGGTCTTTTTTTGGGCTGGAAAAAGTTTTTGAGAGAGAGAGGTTCTTTGGGGAAAAAAAATCAAAAATCAGTAGAGGAAGAAACTAGGGTTTGGGTTTTGATTTTCTCTCTTCATCTTCTTCTTCTTTTGAGGTTCTGGAAAAAAAAAGATATATATTTTGTCTCTTATTTTCAGTTTGAATTTTCGTCTGCAAGAAATGGGATTTGACTGAAATTTTTGTTCGAGTTCGTATTCGATTCGAAGTTTATGATGCCGAGTCGAGTTTCTAGCTGCTGTTCACGGTTCTAATCACGGTTCCTACTCATTTTTTATGCTACTATTTCACGGTTGAATTTTGGAGTTAAGTCCTGTGTATTCATTGTTTCTTCACTGATTTCTGAGGCTTAACAGGTTCAGTTTTGTATTCTTTAGCTCATCTGATCTTTGTTATATTTAATCTTCTTTCATTACTTGTGTTCTACCTTACTTCCGGGCGCAAGTGATTATAGTTTCGAATCTGTTTGGTTTGTATACATTGGACTGCTATTTGAATTAATTTTGCGACCAATGAGTCGGTATTCGAATCGTGTTGAGTTTTGCATAAACAGGCAGTGTGTTCGATTGGCTTTTTCCAACTGATTATGTTTGTCTATGCTTCTATGACATTAAGCTCGGTGAGCTTAGTTTGAACCATGACTGAGCAGTTGATGTTTTGTCGAGGCCTAGCAGATTTCGTTTTGGATTTAAATCAACTCGACTTCCCTGTACTTTGAGGATGAATGGACACCCTATTTTGCCTATGTGAACGATCTAAAAGTGAAACCCTATTTTGTCTAAATGTTTCTTTCCTCATATGTTAATTGGTCCATCGTTGTAGTGATCCATGCTTGTAATGAATTGGTTTAACTTAGGTACCATAATAAGATTCGATTCAGTGTCATGGTTGTTCATATCATTCTGTGCTCATTGTGAGATTTTGTGAAAGGACTGAGTGTATGATGTTGTCGTTCGTCGTATTCCCTTGTCCACATTTCTAAAAGTTATGCCACAGTGTAAGCTAACATCACAGTCTATTTCTTGAGTTGAGTTGCTGCATTATAGGGAGGTTTGAGTTAGTTTCTCATCTTGGATTTTTAATATGTTTCCTTTGAATTCCTTGTTGTTTCTTGTGTTGGTTCCCCATGAAACTCGCTGGAAAAATCCTAGTTGAACTTTCCAATTACAAAAGCCTAAGAATCTTCTCCCTTTTGATAACAGACTTAGCGGAATTTATCAAGTAAACTAGGATTGTTGTTAAATCTTCAAGCGTTAAAGACAGGAAGGAGTAAAGTTTTTTATTGGAAAAATCCTAGATGAATTAGGTTAAAAGAAGTTTGACTGATTGTGTGCAATGATGTATGATGGAGTCCTGTTGATATATGAAATGAGTTTTTGATATCCATTTTGAAGACGTTGCTTCATGTTGCTTGTGACTAGTATTGTTCTTCTCTAGTTTTGGGTTGCCTTTCTTATAATCTTAATCGTTTGTTTTATGACGTTGCTGGGTTTGTTGTTTTGAAGCATTTGCCAATTTACTTGGTCGAATATTAATCCCCTGTTAGCCCCATAGAACTTAAGAATGAAATTATATTGGTCCATTGAATTATGTTGGTGAGTTTATTTGTAAGTATTCTGTTATAGTTTGAATATTCATTTAAATGTTGACATTGTTAGGGATATATTGTTGTCTTAAAAGTCGTATTAAATTTTTTCCCGTAGCTAAGCATGTTGCATTCACGCCTTCAATGTGATTTTGCCTAAAACAGTTTATGATTTCCTCATTTTTTTTCTCTGAAAACTGATATTCGTTTACTCGAACCAATCCCGCTGCTACTATAGCTAACGAACAATGAATACCATGGCTGTTGTAAATGTGTTCGTGGGTTACTAAATGTCGGATATTTATGTTCTGTAGATGGTTAGCTATTTTGATTGTGCCAATTTTCATATGGATTAGAAATCTCAATTTTAGGACAATAGAATCACAAATATAGTGGCTTGCTTTAGGTGATTATAAAAATTATCGTGACTATGGGTACGGTTTCAGTGACGTGGTTGTGATACTTAATTTCGAATTAGATTAAAGTAGGAAAATCGTTAGTTTTCTTTAAGAATAATTTGTGGTGCGCCATATACAAATAAAATCCTACAATCTATGGGCCTCACATAAATACAAAAATTAGTATGGAAAATGCCTTGAACTCTCGTAGTTTGCTCTAGGCACTTAATTAAATAATTGTCATAACTATGGGTACGGTTCCCGTGACGTAGTTGTGACGCTTAACTATTAAAATCCGGGGGTACATTTATGTGACCCGGCCACAGTTTAAGTTTAATAAAATAAATACGTTGTGGATTGTGGGTACGACTCCCGTGACATAATTCGCAATGTGCAACCAAATAATCAGTTGTATAACAATTGGATTATTAAAAGCGGTTTAAAAGGAATAAAATGCACGTAGGTTTCAAACAATGTTTTAAAATCAGATAAATAGGCCAATAATAATAGTTGAGCGACCGTGCTAAAACTACGGAACTCGGGAATGCCTAACACCTTCTCTCGGGTTAACAGAATTCCTTACCCAACTTTCTGTGTTCGCGGACTATAAAACAGAGTCAATATTTCCTCGATCCGGGATTTAAACAGGTGACTTGGGACACCATAAACTATCCCAAGTGGCGACTCTGAATTTTAAATAAAATAATCTCGTTTCGATTGTCACTTAAATTGGAAAAAACTCCCTTATACCCTTCCCGGGGTAGTAAAAAGGAGGTGTGACAGCTCTGGCGACTCTGCTGGGGATCGAACCCAGAATCTCTGGTTCAGGGCTCAAGAATTCGAACTTAGAATAATTGTTATATGTTGGCTTTATTTATTACTTGATTTTACTTACATGTTTGGGCCTAGTGTGCTAAATGTTGCTTTTACTGCTTTGTTATTATCTGAACTGTATATAAACTGCTACGAAATCCCTCTCTTCTATCTTCTGAGGAGTGCACGCTGGCGTGACTTCTTTCTGTTAGTGTCATATCCCAATTTAGAACGAGGTTCGGACAAGTTGCAAAGCCGGGTGATCTTTTGGTTACCGGTACGCTGGCCCCCCTCGGCTCGAGTCGTCCGCTCGGGTAAGCCAGGTCTAGAACAATACACCCAGGTTTTTAAACCTAGAATAACTCAGCCTCATGCCGGATCCCTAGTAGGAACGCTTGTTTGCATCATGTGCATTTGATTTAGGGGACTCAACACAGGGGTTGGGCCGTCTAGGACAGGTGTACACGAAAATAAAAAGACCAGCCTGATGCATTTTATGTGCTACCTGTGCATTTAATTTGTTTCAGATTTCATGTCGACCGGCTTTTAGACTAAGTAAGGAAAACCGAAGAGAAAAATCAAGTTTGAGGTATGAGAGAGGATTTCACTCCTTTCCAAAATGGTGGAAAAGAAAAAAAAATCCCGAAACTCTGTCAAATTTTTGAGGAAAAAGAGAAGAAAATTTTTCTTGAAAAAAAAACAAATAAAAAGATTAAAAAAAAAGTTTTTGAGAAAGAAAAGATTTAGTCCAAAATGGTTTTTGTTTTTCCTTTTTCGTGGCAAATCTGGCCGAACTACGCGGGTTTGATTCTCACCGGACGTGGGATACGTAGGCAACCCTCATCGGGTCCAGCCCCGCTTTTTGAAAAACAAATTCTGAAAATACATGAAGTGTCGTCATTTTGTCATAAATAAGTGGGTGATGCCGTTTTGTCTAAATAGCCGGTCCCAGAGGGACGCCGGAAGGCTGCTTTGCAAAAATAGCCACCGATATTTTCTTTGTTAATTTTGGCCATTTAGCGGACACAACCCTAAGAACTTCCATTCCGAAGTGATGAGAGGCCGTATTCGCAAAAGTAGCTTTGATTTATTTTATTATTTTACCTTTTTGCAAAAAATAAGTCTTTTGTGAGTTTTTAAATAAGATTCATTTTGTGTATAAACCAACCGCCTTAATCTAAATGTGCAGAATGAGCACGAATCAAAATTTACCAATAGGGATCATGTCCAAGATTCCACTGGAGCTACACATGTGGTGGGAAGATTTGGGTCAAGAAGGACGAGATGTGGTCAACCTTTATTTGAAAGGGCTTACCAGATTGCTAAAGGTCAGGCCTAGAGGAGACATAATAAGGGCCTTGGTAACATTTTGGGATCCAGCTCACAACGTCCTTCATTTTTCAGATTTTGAACTCACACCCACTTTGGAAGAGATAGCAGGTTATGTGGAAAGTACTGAAGGTCTAAGGCATAAGTACATATCGCTCCAAGGGCCGTTACCCCTCACAAGTTTCTGGATTTTCTAAGATTCAGCAGAGGAGTTCATTATGCAGATTTGGCAAATGGGTTTTCCACTCTACGCTTCATATACCAGAGGTACGGACATGAAGGGG
Source organism: Nicotiana undulata (assembly GCA_005239495.1). Taxonomy (NCBI): domain Eukaryota; kingdom Viridiplantae; phylum Streptophyta; class Magnoliopsida; order Solanales; family Solanaceae; genus Nicotiana; species Nicotiana undulata. Next base: position 27,816 of record ML253992.1, read on the forward strand.
GATTTAACAACCCGGAAAATGGGAATTATAGCAAAAGGAACCGATTGAAATGGGATGATCATAGGCGCTTCACTTTCATGGTATCTTTGTTAGGGCTTGTGGTGTTTCCCCGGAAGGACGAAAATATTGATTTGCGGGTAGCTGGAGTCGTCAATGTTTTGATTACTAACGCCAAGAGCACTCTTGCCCCTATGATAGTGTCTGAGATATACCGAGCTCTCATGGCTTGTAAAGCTGCGATAGATTTTTTCGAGGGATGCAATCTGCTACTACAAATGTGGATGATTGAAAATTTGTGTCATCGCCCTCGATACATGAATTATGGATCCACGGGAAAAAACTGCATCGAAGAGTTCGACACAAGGGTCTCGGGTTTCAAATTGCCAGAAGGGTTTGGAGATTGGGTATCCTGCCTTCGTTCCATAACAGCGGGACAAATAGAATGGACACTAGGTTGGCTTCCTGTCGAAGAAGTTGTGTATATGCCAGATACTGGTCCTTACTTCCTCCTAATGGGTCTTCGGGGCATTCAGCCTTACGCTCCATACCGAGTGATGAGACAGTTGGGAAGATGTCAGGTGACACATCCAGATGAGGATCTTAGTGTGTATGCAGTCGAAGTCAGCTCCGATGGCCAATTTCCTGAGGAAACAGTTCGTCATATTTGGAACGAGTGCCAGTATTTGACGGCAAACACGCGGGTACATGATTTATCCAAAGGTGAGGTCTCGCCAGCCTATCTTGCTTGGTATAGGAAGAAGAACACTCCAAGGGCTGAACCTGAAAGACCAACCAAAAGGCCCCACATCCAGGAATTTGTTGAAGCGTCACAAGAGCAGTGGGCCTGGTTGACCAAGGAGAATGAATACAGGGTCACAATAGGAAGGTTGGAAAGGCAAGTTAGGGATCTTCAATTTGAGAATGGTTTGCAAGCCGCCGCGGATGAGGGTGAAAAGAAAAAGTTGGCCGAAGAAAATGACGCCCTCCGGGCCCAACTTCGGGAAATGAAAATAGCAGCAGAGAATCCCGTCAGAAGTGCAAGAGATAAAAATCTTATAGATAATCTCAGGCGGAAAGTGGGTGAATATAGTTTTGATCTTAACAAGACCGAGGGAGAATTGGCGAAGGTTCAAACAAAATTGGCTAAGAATGCAGAGGAAAGAGCACGCTTGGTTCAGCGGTTAAAAGAAAAATATGACAATGAAGTCGTGGGGATGAAGAAAAAGATCACCATCCTTGAGAACAAAATGACCAAGCAGGCAAAATATTTCAAATCAGAAAGAGAACACTGCTACGCCTTGATGTCACAGCTAGAGAAGGACCTGCAGCAGCTTCAAGAGCAAAATTATACCGCCGAGCAAGTGTCGGAGGCCATATCTCAGCAGGTTAGACGATTGCTACAAGAGAAGGGTATTATCAGATAAAGGGTTAGGAGCATTGCGGACTACATTGTGATGAAGTGCAACGAGTGTGAAGACATGACTAGGTCCATGTTCTTCGCTTCCGTTATGACTTTTGTCCGACAGATCATGGATGACCTATTTCGCCTGCAAGAAGATATGGTGCATAGGCCCGCAGCGAGACCGACTGATGTCCCACGGGCCCATGGAACAGTAATTGAGGCACTTATGTATGCATGATTTCTATTTCGAGTCTGTAGTTTCAGTTTCTTTGGAGTTCTGTTAGTCAATTTTCGAGTCTTGTTTCCATCTTTCTGTTGGAGTCTGTTAGTCCACTCGTCAAGTCGGTTAGTTTTTATGTTGAAATCTGTAAGGGAAGTCGTCGTAATCAGGATATTTTGTTATGAAAATTTGAAAAAAAAAAACAAAAATCTATCTTTCTTTTATTTCGCATTTGTTCCCTGAACTATGTAATGATCTGATTCATGCGGCACCATGATACGTAGGCGATCCCCATAGGATTCGATCATAACCATAAAATAAAATAAAAAGGAAAAAGGGGAAAAATCAGAGAGAAAGAGAATTAAGAAAATCGAGTGGAAAGAAATAATGGCAAAACAAGAGAGGAAAAACAAGTGCAAAATAAGAGGCAACAAAATAGTGATTGAGGAAAGGTTTTGGAGTGAAAGGAAAAGAAAGAGAATTGGAAAGCGCAAACCCGAAGAGTTAGCTAAATGTCGGGATGAAGCATGCAGTCGCTCAAATGTATAACTAGAAACTTTAACTGGTTAGGTGCATTGCATCCCAAATATGCGGTTGCCTATTTATTAAATCTTCTAACGCTGACAAGTTTGCTGTTATTGAGTGAATACATGCAGGTGGTTAGTTTGTTTGGCATTCTGGCAACCCACTCGTACAACACCAGGTCTAAAGACAAGTTGATCATGGCTGGCAAAGAACTGGATGCAAGTATTATTGATCCATCAAGGGAGGGAGAAGAGTCTGATGTTAACCTGAAAGAGGAGGTACATAAGTTGAAACCCCAAATGGCAGAGATGTACCAAGCATGGATAAAGGGGCATCCACCACCATCATACCCCGCCAACGTTTCTTTCGACTAGCCTCTAGTTAAATCCCAAGAACCTCCCACTATTGACTCATCTCCGCAATATCCACCAGGTTTTCCCCACTACCATCATTATCAGGGCACCACTTCCCAAACCACACAAGCACCATCAGCCAAACCAATCCCATACCCCCTCCACCAGCCACCCATGTTTTCGTAGCACCCCCGCCCGCCACACTCCATCGATCCTCCAGTGAGCCATTATTCCATACCCAAGATAACCAATACTATCCCTCGGAGCCCACTCACAAGACCCCATACCATTACTCCTACACCCCTCATTTCGACATCCCTGTTGAGACCGAGAAGTTACCTAAAAACCTAAAGCAGGAGGAGATGTTCAGAAAGGTAAGAAGCCTGGAACAATCGTTCAAAAACATGCAGGGATTGGGAGGCCAGGTGAGCGTAGCCTACAAAGATTTGTGTCTCTTTCCTGATGTTCAGCTGCCGGTGGGATTCAAATTGCCTAAATTTGACCTATATGATGGACATGGAGACCCGGTGGCCCATTTGAGGGGATTCTGCAATAAAATGAGAGGGGTCGGTGGGAAAGATGAACTACTGATGGCATACTTTAGCCAGAGTCTGAGTGGCGCGGCATTGGAATGGTACACTTGTCAGGATCACGGCAGATGGTATACTTGGGATGATTTGGCCCAAGCATTCACTCGTCATTTCCAATACAACGTCGAGATTGTTCTAGACTGTTTGTCGTTGACTAAGATTGAGAAGAAACCTAGTGAAAGTTTCAGAGAATACGAGTTTCGCTAGAGAGAACAAGCGGCAAGAGTTAACCCCCCGATGGAGGAAAACGAAATGGTGGAGTACTTTTTGCAGGCACTGGAGCCTACTTACTTTGGCCATCTGATATCGGCCATAGGCAAGTCTTTCAACGAGGTAGTAAAGATGGGTGGCATGGTGGAAGAAGGGCTTAAATCAAGCAAAATTATGAGTTACTCAGCCATCAAAGCAACCACCCAAGCCATTCAGAATTGTACCGGGGGAGTGATTGGAAAGAAGAAGAAAGAAGACGTGGCAACAGTTGATTCAGGATCATCGTTTGGACCGAGGGGCCCATCACCTCATCATACCCAGCCTCGACCCCATCACCAAGCTTACCCCCAAAATCCGTATAATCCACCCCAACATTACTTCCTATCACCAAACCCTCAAATTTCTGTCCACCACGCCCAGTCATATATTCAACCTCCTTCCTATTCACAATGGCATGCCCCAACCCCAAAAAACACCTACCCAGCTCCACAAAATGCTTACCCACCCCTGCGAACCTACCGAAACCCTGTTGGTCCAAGTTTCCGGCCCAAACTAGTGTTCAGAAATGAGAGGTTGCAGCGGAAGAAAACTTTCACCCCGTTGGGGGAGTCTTACACCACATTATTCCAGAGATTGAGACAGTTGGATGTGCTGAGGCCAATTGAGTCGAAATTGCCAAACCCTCCCCCAAAGAATCTTGATTACTCCGTGAGCTGTGCATATTGTTCTGGTACTCCGGGACATGATACGGAGAAGTGCTGGCACCTGAAAAATGCCATCCAGGAGCTCATCGACACAAACCAAATTGTAGTCCAAACCCCGGAAGCACCCAATCACAATCAGAACCCACTGCCAACCCATGATGAAACAAACATGATCGAGATAGTGCATAAAGGGTAACCCAAGAAGCCTTCACAATCCGTCATGATGCTTCGGTCTAGCGAGGTCAAGCCAGTCAGAAAACCAATGGTTGAAGGATCGGTGAGAAAATTAAACACGACAAACGGTGGGCCGTCTGTGGTAATTGAGAGAAAATCCCCAAGCAATGTTGTAGCAAAGCAAGATAAGTCAAAAGTGGTCGTGCCAGGGTTGGCGAGTAAGCCTGTCATAATTGTGGAGGGTGCCCGTACGGACCCTATCATCATCAAGCCTGTAACCCAGTTGCCGGTAGTCAACACCAAGGCTATCCCATGGATCTACGAACGGGTGACAATGACCTATAAGGAAAGGAAGTGAAAGAAGAAGTCCATGAGGCACATGGATTAACTCGTTCGGGGAGATGCTTTGCCCCGGAAGAGTTGAGGAAAGCTAAAACATCCAGGGATAACTCAGCCCTAGTGAAGAAAGCAGTCAGTAAAGAAGAAGCGGAGGAGTTTATGAGAAAAATGAAGGTAAAAGATTACTCCATCGTAGAGCAGCTGAGAAAGACGCCCGCTCAGATTTCCCTGCTATCATTATTGATCCATTCAGACGAGCATCGTCGGGCTTTGATGAAAATTTTGAACGAGGCTCATGTCCCCGACAAAATATCAGTGAACCATCTGGAAAATATCGCCAACAAAATATTTGAGGTAAACAGGATCACCTTCTCTAATGACGAGTTTCCCGTGAAAGGTACTGAACACAACAAAGCTTTCTATCTTACGGTAAAATGTGAAGATTCTGTGGTCACCAGGGTGTTAGTTGACAATGGCTCCAGTGCAAACATTTGCCCTCTCTCAACCCTGAACAAGTTAAAAGTTGAAGATGAGAGGATTCACAAGAACAACATATGCATCCGGGGTTTTGACGGTAGAGGAAAAGACTAGGTTGGTGATATAGTGCTTGAGTTGACAATAGGACCGGTGGAGTTCACCATGGAATTCCAGGTATTGGAAATGGCCGTCTCTTACAATTTTCTGTTAGGTCGGCCGTGGATACACGCCGCCAAAGTAGTCCCGTCCTCTTTGCACTAGATGGTCAAGTTTGAGTTGGACAGACAGGAGATCGTCGTGCATAAGGAGGAGAATTTGTGTGCTCACAGTGACGCCTATGTCCCGTTTACTGAGGCCGAAAATGACAAAGGGCCTTGGGTCTATCAAGTTTCTGAAACAGTGCCGGTCGAGAAGATTCCGGAAGGGAAGTGTGTTCCAACTCCGAGGATAGCCTCTGCATCCGTCAAGGTGGCCTCTGAAATGTTGAAAAATGGTTTTGTGCCAGGTAAAGGTTTGGGTGCATCCTTACAGGGTATCGTACAGCCAGTGTCCCTCCCTAAGAACTTGGGTACGCTTGGTCTTGGATTCAAACACACAACGGCAGAAGTAAAAAGGGCTAAAAGGGTGAAGCAGAAGGCGTGGGCACTTCCGAAGCCTATCCTGCGTCTCTCCAGGTCATTTGTTAAGCCCGGTGCCAGGAAACACCCAGTGTCAACCGTTCCAAGCCCTGTGGTTGACGTTGATGAAGAGTTAATTGAAAGGTTCCAAAGGTTGTTTGAGGACGTGAACATGGTAGAAGTCGGAGGACAGTCCAGCAAATTAGACGTGCAGTTCGTCGGGCCGAATGTAAAGCTTAACAATTGGAAGGCAACTCCTATCCCTACTCGGAAGGAGTCTTGGTAGTTTGTTTTGGTTTCCTTTCTATCTGGGTTATTCCAGGGTTGTGACCCAGATTTTTATTTTTTACTTGTTGATGTACAAATCCTGTTATCTTTTATTTTCAATGAAATGCAATTCCCCCTTTCCATCTTTCCTGATAGTTCTTATTTTTGTTTTCTTTTCTCTTTGTATAGTTCTTTTTATGCTGGTTTCAATGACATGACATGCATGAGGAATCTTCAGCCTAGTCTTAAAAGTCAATCTAATTCTGAAATAATAATCCAAGAAATAGAGTGTGATGATGAAACAAAATATGATGAGGATGCATTCGAGGAAATTAGTAAGGAATTAAATCATTTTGAAGAAAAACCCAGGCCTAATCTGAATGAAACGAAAGCAATCAATTTAGGAGATCCAGATAATGTCAGAGAAACCAAGATAACTGTCCATCTTGAGCCACAAATCAGGGAAGAATTAATCAAAGCATTGTTTGAATATAAGGATGTTTTTGCATGGTCGTATGATGACATGCCAGGCTTGAGTACCGATTTGGTGGTCCACAAGTTGCCAATTGACCCAGCATTCCCTCCCGTCAAGCAGAAGCTGAGAAAGTTCAAAACTGACATGAGTGTGAAGATTAAGGAAGAAATCACAATGCAGTTAGACGCAAAGGTCATTCGAGTCACGCGATATCCTACTTGGTTAGCTAATGTTATGCCAGTGCCAAAGAAAGACGGCAAGACGAGGGTGTGCGTTTATTACCGTGATCTCAATAAAGGCAGTCCAAAGGATAATTTTCCATTGCCAAATATCCACATTCTGATTGAAAACTGTGCCAAGCACGAGATCGGGTCTTTTGTGGATTGCTATGCGGGATACCACCAGATTTTGATGGATGAGGAGGATGCAGAAAAGACAACATTCATTACGCCATGGCCATTTGGTTTGAAAAACGCTGGGCAACTTACATGAGGGAAATGACTACTGTGTTCCATGACATGATACACAAGGATATTGAGGTTTACGTGGATGATGTGATCATAAAGTCCAAGCAACAGGCCGACCATGTCGGAGATTTGAGAAAGTTTTTCCAAAGGCTTCGCAGGTACAATCTTAAGCTTAACCCTGCCAAGTGCGCATTTGGTGTCCCATCCGGAAAGCTGTTGGGATTCATAGTCAGTAGACGAGGCATTGAGTTGGACCCATCAAAGATCAAAGCTATTCAAGAGCTGCCACCTCCAAGGAACAAGACTGAGGTGATGAGTTTGCTCGGGCGTTTAAACTACATCAGCAGGTTTATTGCTCAACTTACGACAACTTGTGAGCCCATCTTTAAGTTGCTGAAGAAGGATGCTGCGGTCAAATGGACTGATGAGTGCCAGGAGGCATTCAACAAAGTCAAGGAGTATCTGTCAAATCCACCTGTGTTGGTCCCGCCGGAACCCGGGAGGCCTTTAATTCTTTATCTAACAATCTTGGACAAATCGTTTGGCTGTGTGTTAGGTCAACATGACATCACAGGCAGGAAGGAGCAAGCCATCTATTATCTCAGTAAGAAGATCACATCCTATGAGTTTAAGTACACTCCCCTTGAAAGGACATGTTGCGCCCCAACTTGGGTGGCACAAAAGTCGAAACATTATCTGTCGTCCTACACTACTTACCTCATCTCTCGCCTGGATCCTTTAAAGTATATATTTCAGAAGCCTATGCCCACAGGAAGACTTGCGAAGTGGCAGATTTTGCTCACAGAGTTTCACATTGTCTATGTGACTCGGACCGCTATGAAAGCCCAAGCATTGGCCGATCATTTGGCCGAAAACCCGGTCGACGAAGAGTATGAACCATTGCGAACTTATTTTCTGGATAAAGAGGTGATGCATATTGACGAGGTGGAGCAGGTTGAAAGACCGGGTTGGAAAATTTTCTTTGATGGAGCCGCTAACATGAAGGGTGTCGGAATAGGGGCAGTACTCATATCGGAAACAGGGCATCACTACCCTGTTACGGCTCAGCTTTATTTTTATTGTACCAACAACATGGCTGAGTACGAGGCATGCATTTTGGGATTAAGGTTAGCTGTAGACATGGGAGTCTAGGAAGTTTTGGTCTTGGGAGACTCGGACCTCCTGGTGCACAAGATTCAAGGAGAATGGGAGACACGGGATTTAAAGCTCATACCGTACCGACAATGTTTACATGATCTTTGTCAGCAGTTTTGATCAATAGAGTTCATGCATATTCCAAGGATCCATAATGAGGTTGCCGATGCTTTGTCTACCTTGGGGTCAATGTTGCACCACCCGGACAAAGCTTATGTCGACCCTCTGCATATTCAAGTTCGGGACCAGCATGCTTACTGTAATATGATTGAAGAGGAACTCGATGTTGAACCATGGTTCCATGACATTAGGGAGTACATCAGGATGGGGGTATATCTGGTGCAAGCCACAAGTGATCAAAAGAGAACAATTCGACATTTGGCTAGTGGATTTTTCTTAAGCGGGGGTGTTTTGTACAAAAGAACTCCAGATCTTGGGCTATTGAGGTGCATCGATGCTAAGCAAGCCACGACTATCATGAACGAGGTACATTCCGGAGTTTGCGGGCTGCATATGAGCAGGTATGTTCTGGCAAAGAAGATTCTTTGAGCAGGGTATTATTGGCTCACCATGGAACGAGATTGCATCAGATTCGTGCGCGAGTGTCATCAATGCCAGGTACATGGAGACTTGATTCACTCTCCACCATCTGAGTTGCACACAATGTCTACATCGTGGCCCTTTGTTGCTTGGGGCATGGATGTCATTGGACCAATTGAACCCGCGGCATCAAACGGGCACAGGTTCATTCTGGTGACCCTTGACTATTTCACTAAATGGGTCGAAGTTGAAACTTTCAAATATGTGACCAAGAAGGCAGTGGTCGACTTTGTTCATTCAAATATCATTTGTCTGTTCGGAATCCCCAAAGTAATCATCACAGACAATGGTGCTAATCTTAACAGTCATTTGATAGAAAAAGTATGCCAACAGTTCAATATTACGCATCGGAATTTCCACTCCGTATCGCCCCAAGGCAAACGGAGCTGTTGAGGCAACCAACAAGAACATAAAGAAAATACTTCGGAAAATGGTGCATGGTTCTAGGCAATGGCATGAGAAGTTGCCTTTTGCTTTGTTAGGTTATCGCACTAGTGTTCGCACTTCAGTAGGTGCGACTCCTTATTCATTGGTATATGGTACTAAAGCAGTGATACCCGCGGAAGTTGAAATTCCATCTCTTCGGATTGTTGCTGAAGACGAAATTGATGATGATGAATGGGTCAAATCTCGTTTGGAGAAATTGAGTTTGATTGACGGAAAAAGACTGGCAGCAGTGTGTCATGGCCAGTTGTATCAAAAGAGAATGAAAAGTGCATACAACAAAAAGGTGCATCCCCGGGAATTCGAGGTAGGTCAGCAAGTATTGAAACGCCTCCTTCCACATTAGGCTGAAGCAAAAGGCAAGTTCGCCCCAAATTGGCAAGGGTCGTTCATCGTAACGAGAGTGTTGTCCAATGGTGCTTTGTATTTAACAGATGTAGAAGGCAAATGTGTAGATATTCTGATGCAGTCAAAAGATATTATGTATGATTTCTCTGGTTTAAATTGTGTTTGTTTGTACTTGGCATGTTTTGAAGATTGGAATGACGAAGGCATTTTATTCTTCTATCTAAACACTTTACCCTCTGTTACCCCTTTGAGCCTTATTTATTTTCTTCCATACCCCTCTTCTGGAATCAGTAGCAAAGTTCAGAAACATGGACACAAAAGTTAAATAAAGACGGAAAAGAAGAAAAGAAAAAGAAAGAAAGAAAGAATGAAAAAAAAAGAGAAAGAAAGAAAGAAAGAGTGAAAAAAAGAAGAAAAAAGAAAGAAGAGAAAAAAAAGAAAAGTAACAACAATAAATCAATTCCTATGACATGAACTACGTTGGACCTGATTCCTTTAAGGATACGTAGGCAGCCTCACGGTTCGGTCCCATCCAAATAAAAATTCAAAATCCCCCAGGCAAAGAAACTGGGGCAAAAGTTGTGGCTAAATGAAAGATCTTATTCCAAAAGTTGTAATTGTAAGCCCACTCAATTTGTTTTGAGCCTTTATCCTTTCTTTCTAACCCCGTCCAAAAGCCTGCATTACGGTCCAAAGAAAGACCTTCCGACCAATATTTGAGAGTGCCAAGTCAAGCGAGACAGAGGTATGATTCACACCAGGGGTAACACTCAGTGCCGTACAAAGGAAAATAAATAAATGAGAGAGTCTTATTGGTGAAAACCTTCACGGGCACCGTAAGGCGATGGTAAGCTGAGAAATATCAAAAATGAGAGAGTCTTATCGGTGAAAACCTTCATGGGCACCGTAGGGCGACAGTGAGTTGAGAGATGAACAAATGAGAGAGGTTTGTCGGCAAAAACCCTTTAGGGCGCCTCAAACCGAACAAGGTCAGTAGTTTAGCGAAGAGATTGGGTTATGGAGATCCTGGGCACAAGGTATGACAACTGAAATTTGATTGGTTGAACAGGCTGGGCTGATTAATCCGAAATGCATGTAATAATCATTGGTGCCATCCGCCTCACTCAGATAAGTCTCTTTTCCCTTTTTCTCCCACAAAAAGTCATCATGTTTCGAATTTTCTTCTTTATTCCTAATTCTCAAAGTCATTGCATTTCATTTCGTTTGGGTTTATTTCTCTAAGGCTCTATCAATGTCAGCCTTGTTTAAGCAAGTAGAGAAGGATTCCAAAGCTTACTACCAACTTCCAAAATTGCACAAAGCAAAGTGAGGCCAAAACATACCAGAAAAGCACAATGCAAAAATGGAAAATAAGGTGTTAGTGAAAGTTCAAATGGTCGAGTGGTTTGTGAATGTTGTAGAAGATGCAGAGGTTCAAATGAGAAGGACAGAAATGTAAAACAGTGGTTTGAGTGCAGGTCATTCGGGTCTTTCAGGGTCATGTGGTTGAGATTCACTCAGAAAGTCAAACAAATCCTTGGCTAGTTCAAAGCAGCCAGTTGGAACAAAGCACGAAAGTGGGAAAGCCATCTTCAACAAGAATGCCACAAACTAACCACCACATTTTTTTAAACTGATAAAGTTTTCTTTGATTGAAACAGCGGCAAGAAATATCGTTGGTTCCGGAGGAATCCTCCGTAAGGAAAGCATGCACCGGATAGGTTCGACCGTGAATTCTCATGACCCGCCTGGATAATGAGATTTAATTGGAAGTTCTCAGGACCCTCCTGGACAATGGGACTTAGTTAAAATTCAAAAGATCCATGAGTAACAAGATCTAGCATATTCTCTAATTTGAGGACATATAGTTGTCTTTAAAGTTTTCATTCTTACGATGAGATTCAATTTGAAATTTTCAGGGCCCTCCTGGATAATGGGATTTTGTTTAAATTCTTATAGATTGTGGGAACATGATTCGATTAACACTCACAGATGAGCCCAGATACCAAACTGGGGCAGAAATTTTCTTTGTTTTGTCTATTTTGGTTGTGTTTGCAGGCACCCACCTGAAGAACAGGGTCACTTTTCGGCTTACATTTTCAAGTTCAAGAGGCATCAGGAGCCCGCCTGAAGAACAGGGTCAGTGTTAAACTTTCAATTTCCTAGTTCAAGAAGCATCAGGAGAGCCCGCTTGAAGAACATGGGAAACAATCAAAGTTCAAGTCAGAGACGCATCAGGAGAACCTCGCCTGAAGAACTGGGTCAGCTTTCAGTTTACAATTTCAAGTCAGGGAGGCATTAGGAGGATCCCGCCTGAAGAATAGGATCAACATTCAATTTCAAGTTAGAGAGGCGTTAGGAGAATCCCGCCTGAAGAACAGGGTCAAGTTTCAGATTACAAGTTCATGTCAGAGAGGCGTCAGGAGCCCGCCTGAAGAACGGGGTCAACATTCAGTTTGCAGTTCAAGTTTTTGGCAATCAGGCGCCCACCTGGAGAACAAGGGAATACAGTTTCAAGCAAGGGAATACAGTTCAAGTTTTTGGCAATCAGGCGCCCACCTGGAGAACAAGGCACTACATTTCAAGTTTTTGGTAATCAGGCGCCCACCTGGAGAACAAGGGAATACAATTAAAGTTTTTGGCAATCAGGGGCCCACCTGGAGAACAAGGGAATACAGTTGAAGTTTCGGCAATCAGGCGCCCACCTGGAGAACAAGGGAATACAGTTCAAGTTTTGGGCAATCAGGCGCCCACCTGGAGAACAAGGGAATACAATTTCAAGTTTTGGCAATCAGGCGCCCACCTGTAGAACAAGGGAATACAGTTCAAGTTTTGGCAATCAGGCGCCCACATGGAGAACAAGGGAATATAATCCGAGTTTTGGCAATCAGGCGCCCACCTGGAGAACAAGGGAACACAGTTTCAAGTTTTGGTAATCAGGCGCCCACCTGGAGAACAAGGGAGTACAGTTCGCGTTTTGGCAATCAGGCGCCCACCTGGAGAACAAGGGAATACAATTCAAGTTTTTGGCAATCAGGCGCCCACCTAGAGAACAAGGGACTAAATTTCAAGTTTTTGGAAACCAGGCGCCCACCTGGAGAACAAAGGAATACAATTTCAAGTTGTGGAAATTAGACGCCCACCTGGAGAACAAGGGAAAACAATTCAAGTTTTGGCAATCAGGCGCCCACCCAAAGAACAAGGGAATGCAGTCCAAGTCTCGGAAACCAGGCACCCACCTGGAAAACAAGGGAACCCATTTCAGAGTTCAATTCATGTTAGCAACAACAGAAGCTCGCCCAAGAATGCGAGTCGACAATACGAGATGATCAACAGAAGTAGTCTCAATCTGGAATGAAAGAAAAAAAAAAGTATCCAAGTGCAGAAGCAGAGACAAGATATGGATTGCTCAAGCCATGGCTGAGTCACAAGCTTTGCATGTCCCGTCGTGCTTCGTCGAAGTCGTGGAAGAATAAATCAGCACCTGCAACTAGCAAGTGTCAAGGTTCAAATCTAAAGTATGCATGAAGACCATTTAAGACTCAAAATCAAGTTTCGGAAGACTTATAGATAGGAACCTTGTAACTCATAGTTGATAGGTTTAGCTAATCTTTTTCATTTTTGATGTAATGTCAGGAACCGCGGACCGGAGCCTCGAACAGCACCTCACTCGGCACTCCAACTCATCCTTCCATCATTCTCCAGAACTACACTGACCTAATTCATTTATAGCCAAGGATATGTAGGCAACCTCGGAAGCAAGGTTCGGTCAGACTTTTTCCAAATGCTTCCCACGGAGTATTCAAACGGGCAAAAATCGCTCGTATCCGCTCACTTTATCACTGCCCCAAAACTCTTCGTGTTTCCGAGCAAATAGGGGCAGCTGTGAGCACGTGATTTTTGCCCTATATGAAATACTCCTACAAATTAAAGAAAATAAGTTTTTCCCAATTATTTGCAGTTTTTGTAGGATTTTGGGTTAATTGTTTGCATTTTGTGCATGTTTACTTTTATTAAAATCATGAAAAAGTCAAAAATACCTTGCATTGCATTGAGTTTTGGTTCCATATTTTTAGGATTAATTAGTAAATTAGTTGTTTTAATTATAAATGAAAATTACAAAAATCGCCTATGTTAGCTTTACACTTCTAGTTTATTTATTTTTAAATTAATAACCTCTTTTATCAGTTTGCATTATTAAGCTAATTAATTGGCCAAATATTAGATAAAGTAGTACATGGGCTAATTTTACAAATAGAATTAATTTGGGAATATTGGGTGAAAGGGCTACAATTTAAACTCTTATAATTGGAAGAAAGAAGGAAAGTTTGGTCTTGAACTTTAAATTGGAGTGGGCCCAATTTAATTGGCCTAATTGTTTCCAACACCCGCCCCAACCGGATCTCACGACTGACCCGCCTGCCCGACCCGCCTGACCCCTCTTTTAATTAAAAAAAAAACCTAACCTTATCTCTAAATTAGCCAGCCGCATCTCCCCAAACCCCCCACCTCAGTCCGCCACTATAGCCGCCCAGACTCGCCGGAATCCGGCGAGTTCACTCACCCCCAACTCGAGCACGTGCTCCCTCCTCTCTCCTTTTGCCACGTATCATAACAAACTTCTGACAAACAAGAAGATTCCATCCGATTTTCACTCCTCCTTAGCGATTCATTGGACGAATGGGAGTCGTGGATTGGGGGATAATCAATCCATGCCCTCAATTTGTTAAAATATCGTTTGCAAAAGATGTTGTGATTTTCGGATTTGGGGAAAGAGAAGGGATATATATTTGAGGTCGTTCCTGAGTCGAGGGAGGTTTTTTTTGGGCTGGAAAAAGTTTTTGAGAGAGAGAGGTTCTTTGGGGAAAAAAATCAAAAATCAGTAGAGGAAGAAACTAGGTTTTAGGTTTTGAGTTTCTCTCTTCATCTTCTTCTTCTTTTGAGGTATTGAAAAAAAAAGATATAAAAAAAAGATATATATTTTGTCTATTATTTTCAGTTTGAATTTTCGTCTGCAAGAAATGGGATTTGACTGAAATTTTGGTTCGAGTTCGTATTCGATTCGAAGTTTACGATGCCGAGTCGAGTTTCTAGCTGCTTTTCGCGGTTCTAAACACGGTTCCTGCTCATTTTTTATGCTGCTATTTCACGGTTGAATTTTGGAGTTAAGGCCTGTGTATTCGTTGTTTCTTCACTGATTTCTGAAGAGAATTTTGGCTTAACAGGTTCAGTTTTGTCTTCCTTAGCTCATCTGATCTTTGTTAGATTTAATCTTCTTTCATTACATGTGTTCTACCTTACTTCCGGGCACAAGTGATTATAGTTTCGAATCTGTTTGGTTTGTATACATTGGACTGCTATTTGAATTAATTTTGCGATCAATGAGTCGGTATTTGAATCGTGTTGAGTTTTGCATAAATAGGTAGTGTGTTCGATTGGCTTTTTCCAACTGATTTTGTTCGTCTATGCTTCTATGACATTAAGCTCGGTTAGCTTAGTCTGAACCATGACTGAGCAGTTGATGTTTTGTCGAGGCCTAGCAGATTTCATTTTGGAGTTAAATCAACTCGACTTCCCTGTACTTTGAGAATGAATGGACACCCTATTTTGCCTGTGTGAACGATCTAAAAGTGAAACCCTATTTTGTCTAAATGTTGCTTTCCTCATATGTTAATTGGTCCATCGTTTTAGTGATCCATGCTTGTAATGAATTGGTTTAACTTAGGTACCATAATAAGATTCGATTCAGTGTCATGGTTGTTCATATCATTCTGTGTTCATTGTGAGATTTTGTGAAAGGACTGAGTGTATGATGTTGTCGTTCGGCGTATTCCCTTGTCCACATTTCTAAAAGTTATACCAGAGTGTAAGCTAACATCACAGTCTATTTCTTGAGTTGAGTTGCTGCATTATAGGGAGGTTTGAGTTAGTTTCTCATCTCGAATTTTTAATATGTTTCCATTGAATTCCTTGTTGTTTCTTGTGTTGGTTCCCCATGAAACTCGCTGGAAAAATCCTAGTTGAACTTTCCAATTACAAAAGCCTAAGAATCTTCTCCCTTTTGATAACAGACTTAGTGGAATTTATCAAGTAAACTACGATTGTTGTTAAATCTTCAAGCGTTAAGGACAGGAAGGAGTAAAGTTTTTTACTGGAAAAATCCTAGATGAATTAGGTGAAAAGAAGTTTGACTGATTGTGTGCAATGATGTATGTTGGGGTCCTGTTGATATATGAAATGAGTTTTTGATATCCATTTTAAAGACGTTGCTTCATGCTGCTTGTGACTAGTATTATTCTTCTCTAGTTTTGGGTTGCCTTTCTTATAATCTTAATCGTTTGTTTTATGTTGTTGCTGGGTTTGTTGTTTTGAAGCATTTTCCAATTAACTTGGTCGAATATTAATCCCCTGTTAGCCCCATAGAACTTAAGAATGAAATTATATTGGTCCATTGAATTATGTTGGCGAGTTTATTTGTAAGTATTCTGTTATAGTTTGAATATTCATTTAAATGTTGGCATTGTTAGGGATATATGGTTGGCTTAAAAGTCGTATTAAGTTTTTTCCCGTAGCTAAGCATGTTGCATTCACGCCTTTAATGTGATTTTGCCTAAAACAGTTTATGATTTCCTCATATTTTTTCTCTGTAAACTGATATTCGTTTACTCGAACCAATCCCGCTGCTACTATAGCTAACGAACAATTAATACCATGGCTGTTGTAAATGCGTTCGTGGGTTACTAAATGTCGGATATTTATGTGGTGTAGATAGTTAGCTATTTTGAATGTGCCAATTTTCATATGGATTAGAAATCTCAATTTTAGGACAATAGAATCACAAATATAGTGGCTTGCTTTAGGTGATTATACAAATTATCGTGACTATGGGTACGGTTTCGGTGACGTGGTTGTGATACTTAATTTCGAATTAGATTAAAGTAGGAAAATCGTTAGTTTGCTTTATGAATAATTTGAGGTGCGCCATATACAAAAAAAATCCTACAATCTATGGCCCTCACGTAAATACAAAAATTAGTATGGAAATGCCTTGAACTCTCGAAGTTTACTCTAGGCACTTAATTAAATAATTGTCATAACTATGGGTACGATTCCCGTGACATAGTTGTGACGCTTAACTATTAAAATACGGGGGTACATTTATGTGACCCGGCCACAGTTTAAGTTTAATAAAATAAATACGTTGTGGATTGTGGGTACGTTTCCCGTGACAATATTCGGAATGTGTAACCAAATAATCAGTTGTATAACAATTGGATTATTAAAAGCGGTTTAAAAGGAATAAAATGCACGTAGGTTTCAAACAATGTTTTAAAATCAGATAAATAGGCCAATAATAATAGTTGAGAGACCGTGCTAAAACCACGGAACCCGGGAATGCCTAGCACCTTCTCTCGGGTTAACAGAATTCCTTATCCGAATTTCTGTGTTCGCGGACTATAAAACAAAGTCAATATTTCCTCGATTCGGGATTTAACAGGTGTCTTGGGACACCATAAACTATCCCAAGTGGCGACTCTGAATTTTAAATAAAATAATCCTGTTTCGATTGTCACTTAAATTAGAAAAAACTCCCTTATACCCTTCCCGGGGTAGTAAAAAGGAGGTGTGACACCAAGTACCAGTACACAGCGTTCCGACTAGGAGTACTGCAGCTGCTGCTAGGAGACCGTGAGGTATTTCTGCCGCGTCCGCAGAACCTTCCGAGTCCCCTTCCTACTCTAGTATAGATATAGTTATAGACAGAGATACAGAGTTCCTTATCCATTGTATAGAGCTATAGTGGTACAGAGTTTTTGACTTGTGATATTCCGGGTTCTGGAAAAAGATGCCCAAGCTGTAAATGTCGAGCGGCTATAGTTATAGTATTATTCCTTATTTACTGTTTCTGTTATCATTTTTGCCTTATTTTTCGCAAATTTAGGCGTATCTAGTCGTAGAGACTAGGTGTCGTCACGAGACCGATCGGAGGGTTAATTGGTGTCGTGACAAATATGATCATGCCACATGTCAAAATTACAAGGTATGCCAAGTCAAATAAAAACCATGCCACATGTGCAACTGACATGTTTTGGCCAATCAAATGCAACCTTGACTTACTTCAATATGATTGGTCAAAAAACGTTTGTTCTCACCACAACTCTTCTATTCCACAAATACAAATAGGGATTTTAATAACTCAAAGAAATGGCACCAGAAATTATAAAAAGAAGTAAAAGAGAGCTCGTGGATCAATTGCCGTAAATTTCTCTACAAGATTCGAGTTTCAAGCAATCAAGATCAAGTCCAAGAAATCAAGTTCAAGCTCAAAAAGGAAGAACAAATCAAGGTTCAAGGAGGACGAGTTCAAATCAAAGTTCGTGCTAGTTGAATTCAAGATCATCGTTTGTGAAGACAAGCATAAATTCAAGATCAAACTTAAAGGCCCCTGAAGTTATTCTTTATCTATCTTTTTCTTTTCTCTTCCCTTTTTATTCCTTTCTTGCTTTCCTCTTCTTCTTATTACCCTTCCTGTGCCGAGGGTCTATTGGAAACAACCTCTCTACCTGTTAGGTAGGAGTAAGGTCTGCGTAGAGACTACCCTCCCCAGACCCCACCTGGTGGGGACATATTGTGTTTGTTGTTGTTGTTGTTGTAAAAGAAGAACTAGAGGATTCATAAAAATTGTAACACTCATATCATTTGAAATAAAATACTATGATTGTTGCAATATTTTTCCGCGTCAATTATTTTCTCGACGGGATTTTATTGCCTATAGCATTTATATAGCCAATGGACAAATATTCATAGTATTTGATGAGTAATTGGCTAATACTGATAGCAATTTTGCTTGGAAAGGCTAAATTAGGTATAGTCTTCTAAGAGATTTGGGTTGTATGAATTTTATCACTAAAAAATAAGTTTTTAATATGATATTACTTGTCAAATGAGTATTTTTTATTTTCTGAGCCAAAAAATAATAGTTAGGTGACAGTTATTATCCCCCCCCCCCCCC
>ML253993.1:0-12298 GCA_005239495.1 Nicotiana undulata
AGTTTTGTGTCAGTGGTAAACATTAGGCAGTAGCATTGCAAGCATAAATAAATTTTTACTAAAGAAAAACTAGACCGTACTCCATTTGAACCAAAAAGTAAAAAAGAAAACATGACGTGTGTGTTTGGTACGAAGAAAATATTTTTCGGAAAATATTTTTCAGTTTTCTCATGTTTGGTTGGCTTAAATGTTTTGAAAAATATTTTCCTCATCAATTCATTTTTCTTCAATTGGAGGAAAATGTTTTTCCTATCAAAACAAGGAAAAATATTTTCCAAAACTTCTTCTCAACCTTCCCACCTCTTTCTTACCCTCACCAACCCACCCCTGCCCTCACGCTCTCGCACAAGAATTTTATTTTTTTACTATTTTGAAATTCTTAAATAAATTTTTTTTCTGCACCCCCACCCCCAGAAAAAATATTTTTTTAATATATTTTCAGTTTTAGTTTTTTCATCTTTCGGTTTACAGATTCAAAATTTTACAAGTTTCAAAGTTATGAGTTCGGAGGTTTATGTGTTTCGAAATTTACGGGTTTAGAAATTATAAAGTTTAAGGGTTCGAAATTTTGCGGTTTCGAAAGTTTCGCGGTTCAGAAGTGTATGAAATTTGTGGGTTCAGAAGGTTGTTGGTTCGAAAGTTTATGACTTCATGTTTATTGTCAAAATTATTTATGAATACTCTTGAGAAAATATTTTTCTTCATTTGCGTACCAAACACCAGAAAATGAATAAGATTACTATTTGTTTTCCAAGAAAACAATTTCTTGAAAAATATTTTTCATGGAAAACATTTTCCTTTATACCAAACACACCCGAAGATAAACAAAAGCACGTTAATGAATTTACCTTCCAACTATAGATGTTGGACAGATTTAGAGGGGCGGAAGGGGGTTTACTCTAATCCTCTTTATCGAAAAATTACATTGAAAATATAGGACAAACAAATTTTGTGCTTTTATAGATTATATTTTGAATCCAGTTGATACAATCCAAAAGCAAAACTCAGTGGTCTAGGTGTTTCAAAACCATGATGAGATTACTGGTTCATAACTTCTTTTTCTTTTTTGAACCCATTATCAAAAATCCTGCCTCTCCCACCGGATGTTAGCATATCAAACCACTACGGGTGCATGTCTCTTGTTAAAAAAAATGTTGCTTAACTTTGTATGAGAATTTCATAAGATCAAAGAATTGCTAACTTTGCATTAGAATTTCGTAAGATAAAAGAAGCCAGGACCTTACCATGATCGACGAACCACTGGTCAATTAACGGCAGGAAAAGAAGAAACTAATAGCACGCAGAAACGAGGACCAAGCTTGAAATTAAAGAGTCTTCATCATTATTGTTGAAATTGAATAACAGGCGGTATCCTTAAGAATTATTGGTGGAAAAAGTTAGCTTTTATAAGTTGAAGTTGTTAATTGCAATATGACTATAGCTTTAACTCCATATTTAGTCATAATGAAGAAAATAATAAAGAAAATTAATCGATTCTAAAGTCCTAAATATTAGAAAATTAACTAAAATTATAATTTTATTCAATGTAAAATTTATTTTAAAAAATAAAAAAGACGAACGACATTTCTATAGGGACTTTGTGTTTTTAATATATAGTATACATATAGATAGATTACTACTCCTCTACTTTTCCTTATCTTTAGATTAATTAGTACTAATCTTCAGATTAGATACGTACTAATCTTCCTTATCATACTGCTTTTCTATGGAAAGTACTATAAATAGTGTAGATAGAGCCTTCAGAAATCACAAGGAAATTAAAATCATGATAAGAAATATTAAATTTCCACACATCGTTTATTTTTTTGATATGGTTTCCAGTTTCTTTACCTATATTACTACTCTATGGCAAATTTTGGTTTCCACAATCCTTAAGATAACAAGCAAATTATTGAGTACAACAAGAAATAAGCCATTATTGCCTCCAGGTCCA
The DNA here is from genome assembly GCA_005239495.1 of Nicotiana undulata. NCBI lineage: Eukaryota > Viridiplantae > Streptophyta > Magnoliopsida > Solanales > Solanaceae > Nicotiana > Nicotiana undulata. Next base: position 1,955 of record ML253993.1, read on the forward strand.
AAACCATGGCCAATAGTTGGTTGCATTCTTCAAATGGTACTAAACAAGAAGCCAGCATTTGAGTGGATACACAAACTAATGGAGGAAATGGAGACTGAAATTGCTTGCATTCGTCTTGGTAATGTTCATGTCATTCCTGTCACTTCTCCTGAGCTTGCTTGCCTATTTTTAAAGGATCAAGACCACATTTTCTCATCGAGGCCTATTTGCATGTCCGCAAACCTTGTTAGCATTGGCTACTTGAATTTAGGTTCTGTCCCTATGGGTGATCAATGGATGAAAAGGAGAAGAATTCTTACTTCTCATGTCCTCTCAGCTACATCTTTTCAATGGCTTCGTCGTAAGAGAGATGAAGAAGCTGATCATCTTCTTCGATTCGTTTATCATCGGTGCATTAACAAACATCTTGTTATTAATTTGAGGGAAGTGACAAGATTTTATAGTGCCATGTTATTAAAAATATGATTTTCAGCAAGATATTACTTGGACCATTAGTGGAATCAGAAGACGAGGACGAGCGAATTGATGCAATTTTTACACTTCTTGAATATTTCCATTCTTTACGGAATCCGGGCACGTGGGTGCGGGGGTGAATTTTAAGGATTCTTCAAATAGGCTTGGGCAATCGCTTTGATAGTTAGGATATGAACTTTTGAATATATATTGATTATTCTATATAACATTTGACTAGTTTCGAGTCGTTTGGCACCGAATTGAGGGTTTGAGCACACTTTTGGACCGGAAAGTAGGCTATGAGACGAGGTAAGTCTATTTTCTAACCTTGTAAGAGGGAATTAACCCCATATGTGTCACGACCCCAAATTCACTAGTCGTGATGGCACCTAACCCAACTCGCTAGGTAAGCCAACTAGTAACTATCCAATTCCAATGATATTAACAAGACAATTAAACGAAAGTAATTTACTGAATCTTATACATTTCCCAAGGACTGGCAGTACAAATCATGAGCTTCTAAGAATAGAATTTACAAAGCTGAAATGAAACAATACATCGTCTGTTTCAAAAGTACATAAACAGAGTTTTATAGATCTAAAGCTACCACGAACATGGGGCGGCTACAACTGGGACGCAGGTACATCTTCAATCCAGCTCCCATCGAACACAGGAACATCAGCAGCCAACATCTGCACGCATGGTGCAGAAGTGTAGTATGAGTACAACCGATCCCATGTACTCAGTAAGTAACAAACCTAACCTTAAGTTGAATGCATTGACGAGCTAACACAAAGTTGGGTCCAATACCAATATCCCACAACAGTTCATACCAGCATAATACAAGTAATAAAAGAGGTACCTTAGAAGTAAAATTCTAAGCTCGTTCATAGTTTCAAAAAAATAGTCATGCTTTTAAAGTATCTCAGTGAAAACCAAAATCTTTTACCGAAAATGCCAAAAATACGAGTAAGTTTGAAAACTGTAATTTTTCCAAATATCCTTTCCACAATAAATAAGATGTTTCAATTTTTTTCTAGGTAGCAAGTGTTAACACCTTTCTATGCCCACATATCAATGTGTGTAAAAAGTCATGAATGCCGTGATATCGTACAACATGACGAAAAATGCATCTCTATACCTGTATGTCATGTGTTCATGTCAATGCCATGTATCTCAAAGATGAATCATGTACTCACACTCTCAGAGTACTCAATCTCACTGTCTCACACTTTCCACTCATCATGTTCAACCACTCGGTACTGTATATGGCCCATACAACCCAGGGAAAATTCATTCTGAAATATATACATCACTGACCATCAGTCACTTAGTACCGAGGAAGGCCAATCCGGCCCCATGGAGAAGATCCATCTCCAGGTATATAAATTCTTCGGACAAGATCCATGTCCAAGGAAGATCCATCCCTCAATATAATCAACTGCGCTCACTGGGGTGTGTACAGACTCGGCTCCTACATCCCAAGTGCTATCATAAGACAGATCCAAGCATAAATCAATATAAGATGATGCGACGTGCATCCCGATCCCATAATTGTCACTCATAATCATGCTCTCAGCCTCACTCAGTCATAAATCTCTCCAGTCTCACTCACGGGGCTCACAATATCATGAAACTAGCTCGACAATGATGATATGATGTATGAATAAACAACAACTGAGACTGAGATATGATATGAATGCATCAACATGACTGAGTACGAAATATCAATGAAATCAGTGAGATGTTAGCAAGAAATGACCATTGTAAGTCCTAACAATATCAGCATAAAATCCTAAACATGGTATTTAGCATGATTGACAGCTTCTTTACTTTATCACATGGTGAAAATACAAATATCAACAAAATAGGGCCATTATAAAGTGCCATGGAAACAACGGAGTCACAATTCACAGGGTGCACACCCACACGCCCCGTCACCTAGCTTGTGCGTCACCTCAATACCAATCACATAACACGTAATTTGGGATTTCATACCCTCAGCACTAAGTTTAGAAGAGTTACTTACCTCGTGCGAGCCAATACCACTGCCGAGCAAGCCAAGCGATGCTCCAAGAATTCCATCACGTGCGTAGCGACCTCTGAACGACTCAAAACTAGCCAAAAGCAACTCAATTACATCAAATAAAGCCCAAGGAAACAATTTCAAATGATAAAGATCGAGTCCTTAATCAAAACCTAAAACTGGCAAAAAATCACATCAGGGCCCGCGCCTCGGAACCCCACAAATATCACAAAATCTAACAACTCATTCAATTACGAGTCCAACCATACTAGTTTCACTCAAATACGACTCCAATTTGATGATCAAAACTCAAAAATTTATATTATGAAACTTTAGACCAAAACCCCCAATTTTCTCTTTAAAATTCACAATCCAATTTCCAAACACAAAGATAGATTCATGAAATATAACCAAAACCAAGTAGAGAACGCTTACCCCAATTCATATGGTGAAAATTGATTCAAGAATCGCCTCAATCCGAGCTCCATATCTCCAAAAATGCAAAAAAGTCAAAAACCATCGAAATAGAGTACTATATACACTGCCCAGACATCCTCTTTTGCGAACGCGGCAATACCATCGCGTTCGCGATGAACAAAATAATCTGCCACCATAATACACTTTGTGTTCGCGGTAAACACCTCGCAAACGCGGCTCCAGCTAGGCGAAGGGGATGAAAAAGGCCTCCGGCTCCGGCTCCCAGCTCAACCCTATGCATCTGCGATCCATCATACGCGAACGCGAAGAATACTTTCCCCAACACTATGCGAACGCGGACCCTTACTCGCGAATGCGATGAAGAAATGCTACTGCCATCAAAATACACTACCTGTTCGCGACACTTGCCACACGAACGCAATGAAGGACTGAGACACCAGAAAACGGCAGAACGCAGCAGTGCCAAAATGGAGAAAAATGATATGAAATCAATCTGAAACACGCCCGAGCCCATCAGGACCTTGTCCAAGCATACCAACAAGTTCTATTACATAACACGGACCTACCCGAGGCCTCAAAACACACATAACAATATAGAAACGACGAATCACATCTCAAATCGAAATCTATGAACATTGAACTTTTCAACTTCAATAACTCGTGCTGAAACATAGCAAATCAACCCTGAATGAATACAAATTTTGCACACAAGTCCCAAATAACATAACGAAGCTATTCCAATTCCCAGAGCCACAATCCAAATCTGATATCCCCAAAGTCAACTTCCGGTCAAACTTATGAAGTTTCCAACCCTTCAAATTTATAATATTTTTTGTCAATTTATGCCGAAACCTTCTAGAAACATCCAAATGTTAATCTGGGCATACACTCGAGTCTAAAATCACCATCAGGACCTAATGGAACCATCAAAACTCCGTTCAGGGTCAAATTCACAAAAAGTCAAACTTGGTCAACTCTTTCAACTTAAATCTTCAACAATGAAATTCATTCTTCCAAACCGATTCCGAATAACCTGAAAACCAAAACTGACGATTCACATAAGTCATAATGCATCATACAGAGTTACTAATGCCCGTAAACTACCGAGCGAAGTGCAAATGCCCAAAACGACTAGTTGGATCGTTACATTATGTGCTTCTATTTGTGGGGGCTACGTACGCACGAGGTGACGAGAGTCCGTACGTAGCTATTAATTATGCTTATGTCCGGTAGTCTAGGACCCATACCATGCTATATTTGCGATGTTTGCACTCTACTTGTTAACTTAATTGCTTAAATCATGTTGGAACTTGATAAAGGAATGGGTCATTGCCCAACCCAACCCAAAGTGTAGTTGGGCTAAGATGGATTGGGTCAAGATGGGCTAAACAATGGGTCATAGCCCAACCTGCCCAACTTGACCCATGTTTTCGAACCATGCTCATCTTGCATTAAAAAATCTTTTTACCTTAAAATGTGTAAGTTGAAAAATATTTTGTGGGTGGGGGTGGGGTGGGGGTAGAGGGTAGGGTGGGTAGGTGGGTTTTGCGCGAGGGGTGGGTGGGTGGGGCAAAAAAACAAAAAAAATATATAATTAAAAATACAAAAAAAAGTTATAAAAAAAAAATTGAGGGGGTTTGCGCACGGTGGGGTGGGGGTGGGGGTGGTGTTAGGGGATATAGTGAGTGAGTGGGAGGTGCAGAAAAAAAAAAAAAATGAAAATATAAAAAAATTGTAAAATTGGGGCAACTAAGTAAATTTCTAGATAAGTTGGGTTGAGATCCCTTTATTTTGGGTGAGTTTTATGGGTTGTATTTGGACTGCTAAATGAGTCAGAATGAGTCATAGAAAATAATGGGTTAACTTGGGCTCAGCCCAAATTGACCCATGAGCTAAAATGTTTTCAGCCCAACCCATTAATCTCTGGGTAGGTTGGGCGGATTAGATGAGTTTGAGCTCAAATTGCCACCCCTAACAATGACCCATTTATTGACCTAACCCATCTTAACCCGCCCAAATTCAGCCCAACCCGCCCATTTGTCACCTCTATTCATGATCACAAATTTTACACAATCTTCCTTCATCTTACTGCTTTTATAAGATTACTACTCCGCTAATTGATCTTCCTTATCGTCAGATTAGTACCAATCTTCAAAATAGATACGTACTAATCTTCCTTATCTTACAGCTTGTTCGGATGTTATGTCCTATTGTATTGAATCGTATTATTATTGTAAAATAATATTTGTTTTGATTGTTTATTTAAAATTAATTGTATCGTATTGTTAAATTTATTGTTCCGGCACAACCAAAAAACCCATTTTATAAAACAAAGTGGGATTGTTTCCTATTTTTTATTTCAGTTATGCCCTTACCTTTTACTCCATACTTTTATTTTATTCTTTACCTTCTTTTTTTTTTTAAATTTTAACTCCAAATCTTCAACCTATTGACCTACTGTGTCTACGTCCATCTTTTCTGGAGTTGGATTGTGCCATTCTTTTCATCCAAAACTCCGTTCGTTTCTTTATCTCTTTCCGTCGTTTTTTTTTTTTTTTTTAAACTAGTGATAGTTAGCCTTTTTCTTCAAGTTTTTGCTCTTGTTTTCAAGTTATATAATTTATGATAAATATAGCAGAAAGAAGGTTTCTTAAGTTATACATTTTATTTAAAATAATTGAGGGTCTTTTAGTAAATTTATCGGTTACAGTACATTACGATAAAGTCAAGTCAAACAACAAAAATGTTATTTAACAACAACAATGATACTTTTTATCCAATTGTTGGCCATAAAAACAATACTTACAGTACAATACATTATACGATCCAACACATAGTCTTACTGCTGAAAATACTAATGTGCACGCTCATGCGAAGTTATAAATAGTGTAGATATAGCATGCAACCTTTGAAACATATCCTTCAGTACTAACAAGGAAAATCATGATCAGAAATATGAAATTGCCACTCAATTTTTATTTTTTTCAAATGGTTTCCACTTTCTTTAGCTATATTACTACTCTATGGAAAATTTTCTTTTCCATAATCCTTAAGATAACAAGCAAATTATTACTGAGTAGTACAAGAAATAAGCCATTATTGCCTCCAGGTCCAAAACCATGGCCTATAGTTGGGTGCATTCCTCAAATGGTACTAAACAAGAAGCCAGCATTTGAGTGGATACACAAACTAATGGAGGAAATGGAGACTGAAATTGCTTGCATTCGTCTTGGTAATGTTCATGTCATTCCTGTCACTTCTCCTGAGCTTGCTTGCCTATTTTTAAAGAATCAAGACTCGATTTTCTCATCGAGGCCTATTTGCATGTCCGCGGACCTCGTTGGCAATGGCTACTTGACTCCAATCTTTCTTCCAATGGGTGACCAATGGATAAAAATGAGAAGAATTCTTACTTCTCATGTCCTCTCTCCTACGTCTTTTCAATGGCTTCGTCGTAAGAGAGATGAAGAAGCTGATCATATTCTTCGATTCGTGTATGATCAGTGCATTAACAAATGTCTTGTTATTAACTTGACGAAAGTGACAAGATACTATTGTGCAAATGTTATTAACAACATGATTTTCAGCAAGAGATTACTTGGAAAAAGAATAATGGAAAATAGAGAACCATTAGTAGAATTACAAGAAGATCAGGCGAAGCAAGTTGATGCAATTTTTACACTTCTTGAATATTTTCATTCTTTTGGTATCTCAGATTACTTACCATGGTTAAGTGTATTTGATTTAGATGGTCACAAGGCAATTATTAAGAAAGCCTTTGCCATAGCAACAAAACACATTGATCTTGAAATTGACCAGAGGATTCATATTTGGAAGGATGGCAACAAAACTGTGGAAGAAGACATCCTTGATGTTCTTATCATGCTCAAGGATACTAATGGGAATCCTATGTTGAATGGTAAAGAGATTAAAGCGCAAGTCCTTGTGAGTATACTTCAAATCTCGTAAACCATGTGAACAACATGATAAACTTTAAGATTTCATTTTTAACTTTAGTGACGTGCTTTTACGGCTATAAATGTCATGGCATATTTACAGTCACAAGTTTCAAAAGTCTCGTTCTCAAACTCAGTATCCAATCAAACGACGCCATATAAATCGAAACAGATGAGTAAGATTTCGTTAGAAACTGCTAAATCTGTCTTGAATCTTGCTTAAAACCAATTTCAATATGTTTTGATCATATAAGTAATTAAAATTCAACATTACTCGATGGATTTTCTTAATTTACTTCCTCTTTTCCAACTTATGTGAACTTATTGAATTAGATTAACTCGATATTTAAAGTTAAATTTAGATATTCAAATACTTTACAAAAAGTACTATAACTTTTAATTCTTCCCATGTCGATATGATGAAAATATGTCTTTCAAAATGTCGGTCAAAATGTACGTAGTTTGAATCTTGAAAAGTAAAATTGTTCACATAAACTGAAACAAGAAAATAGTTTCAGAAGAATTTAGAAAATATTTTTGAAACATAAGTCAGAAGATCGATTGTCCGTTTGGATTACATCATTTTGTTAGTTTATGTGGAAACGATACTTGAATTTTTTGTTTTTGGAATATATTTCGACTTGATTTCAGAAAAGCATAAAGTTTGTTTCTAGAAAATCGACTACGATTATTTTGTTTGACCTTCTTGGTTACCAATTATATTGACAGGAATTCATGCTTGCTACGTTAGATAATCCCTCATATGCAGTCGAATGGACAATCAAAGAAATGTTAAACCAACCAAAGATAATGCAAAGGGCCATAGAAGAGATTTACAATGTCGTTGGGAATAATAGATTGGTTCAAGAATCCGACTTGCCACAGTTAAACTATGTCAAAGCTTGTATTAAATAGTCCTTTCGACTACATCCCTTGGCGGCTTTTAACGCCCCTCATTTGTCTGTATCGGATTCTGTTGTTGGTAAATACTTCATGCCAAAAGGGAGTGTAGTGTTATTAAGTCGTTTTGGACTTGGCCGAAACCCTAGAGTTTGGGATGATCCCATGAAATTCAAGCCAGAGCGACATATGAACGAAGAAGGTGGTGATGTAGTTTTCACTGATTCAAAGTTACGTTTGTTATCATTTAGTATTGGACGACGAGGTTGTCTAGGTGTAAAACTTGGCTCAACAATTACCACTATGTTACTTGCTAGGCTTCTTCAAGGGTTTACTTGGAGTTGACCACCGAACTCTCTCCGGACAATAACTTGACTGATGATTACCCGAAATCTGCTCTCCTTTCTACCATGCCATTTTTTGCTACGGCAAAACCGCGATTGCCTAAGGACATGTACCCTTAAATATGTGAAATTATACCATAATAAAGTAAGTACGTACACATCATGTATGTGTATATACTTATATAAGATAAGATGTTTTCTTTCAGCTCAAGTATTTATGAGAGGATGTATCAATAATATTAGTATGATCTATATTTTAAAGGTTATGTGGCACTCCTTAAGACCAGAATTCATATTTTTCTTTTCTTTTTTAAATTTTGTTTTTTTTTCTTTTGAGGAAAGAAACTATTCAAAAGTGCCTTTTCCTATGTTTCGAATTGTCTTCATTAATTGAGTTGGTTTTCAGTACACTCATTTCTTCATATCGTTATTTTGCTGCAGTAATAGCTACCATGACAACTCTTCTTCTACAGAACTTAGAAAGAACATGTCTTCTTACTTTTGCATCCACGTAAAGGCCGAGGCGTGTCGCGGTGGTAGGCTATTATTGCGCTTCAATCCTCAGAGCTTGGCTTGTTTGGTGACCGATGAATCCAATATTCTTGTAAAAACTTACTCGCACTGATATTTACACCAATTATATGAATACATGACAAATGCCATTCGCTGCTAATTCTTGGACATAGGCCTTAGCATCCTACTTAACCTGGATCCAAATGGCCAATATACTAAGATTTGACATTTCCAATTGTCATCAACGATTACATTTGTTTCCAAAACAAACAAAACTGGAAAAGAGAAAACATCAGCATGACTTTGCTTAAGCTTTCATTCCAATTCTAGCTCGTTCTTTCTTTCAGCTGTAACCATGATATTTGCTTATTTCTCACTATTGATGTTCCTCTTTTTGCAATTACTAATGATGAGTTGTATTCTGTTTTGATGACTCAACAAACTTTTATGTGAACAATCAGGTAGAGGACCTAATGCACATACAACATCACAAATCATCTATGTCTTCAGGAATTCCGGATCACTCTCACTGAATGAGAACAGATCAGATGAGGGACCTGATCCCTCATCGGACTCACAGGATCAAGAACAAGTCGACTTGACAGCCATAGAAAACTGTGTCAGACAAGTGACTGCCTGTCACTGCTCACGCTACAGTGCAGGAGTCACTTCCCTTGTGGTTGAGCCTTATATCCTTAAGACATTGGGCATCCTTCTTGGGATATGAGATGCAAGATAATATCTTGAAGCAAGAACAACAACTTACTCACTTGAGCTTTTACAAAAAAGAACATTCAAGCATTAAGTGCTCTCAAGCATTAAAGACTAAAGAGCTTAAGGAGCAAGAAGACAACTCCACTAATTCCTACAAAACGTGCTCATCAAGTATTGATAATGTCCTTAGTTGAGTTGTAATCTTGTATTTCGTTTTTATTGTACCCTACTAGCTTTTGTAGAAGCAACTAGTTAGGAATCTCTTTTTACTCTTTATTCTCTTGATCTCACTGTGGCTAAAGGTTGTCATGAGTCAAAGTCTTTGTAACTATAGAGTTTCAAAGTGGCTTGTAATAGTGGTTACATGTTAGTATGTCAAAGTCTTTGTAAGGCTGCCTTTCAAAGTGGCTTGTAATAGTCTAGATTACAAGTTAGTGAAGTTGAAATCCTACAAGTGTAGGTCGTGGTTTTTGTCCCCTTCAGTGGGATTTTTCCACGTAAAAATCATTTGTCTCCTTGCGCATTTTTAGTTTATAACTCTGTGGAAACAGGTAGAGGACCTGGTACCTCTACTGTTTGGTGGACCCCTAAAACTATCAATTGGTATCAGAGCAGGTTCTTTCTAAACGGTTAACACCAAGAAAGGATCTGTAATGGCTGCTCCACCAAACTTTGAGGAAGGACAATCTACATATCGACCTCCTAGGTTCAACGGTCAATACTATGGATGGTGGAAGACTCGCATACACGACTTCATCATGGCTGAAGACTCAGAGATATGGGACATCATCTGTGATGGACCTCATGTTACCATGCACAAGGTAGGAGAGGTTGGACTCTTGTGCCTAAAACAAGACTAGACTACAATGAGGCCGATAGAAAAGCTGTGGAAAAGAACTATTGTGCTAAGAAAATTCTAGTATGTGGAATAGGGCCGGATGAATACAATAGAATCTCTGCTTGTCAAACTGCGAAAGAAATCTGGCAAGCCCTGCAAACA
>ML253995.1:502-27103 GCA_005239495.1 Nicotiana undulata
ATCGCATTCGGCCATTGCTCCCCTCTTTTCTCTTCTTTACTCTCTTTTTGCTCAATTTCACTCCAATTTGACCTTAACCACTTCATGGCATCATTTTCCTGCAAATAGAGCAATTACACACTAAAAACGACCTCAAGTTATCATTTAACAATACAAAATCTAATGAGAAAAGGCTAAAATGAGTGGTAAAATCACCACTCATCAAGGTACATCTTCAATGCCAGCTCCCTCCATACACGTCAACATCAACTCCAAAATTTTCACGCAAGGTGCATAAGTATATGTGACGATCCCAAATCCTAACAGGTCGTAATGGTGCCTATCGTGGAACTAGGCTAGCCAACCATCACATTACTACACATTTGTTCTATTATAATAATTCAAAAATCAATAATAATAAGCAAAATACGCAATTAACATTTTTCTCTAAGTCTTTAAGCAATTATAATATACTCTACTGTCTAAACAAAACCTCCAAGACTGGAGTCAACCGATCACAAGCATCTAAGAAATAAACTAACTCTGCTAATGTGATAATGAATGTCTATGAATCAATTACTAAGTACTATATAAAGAGGGGAAGTGGAGAAGCTGCGGACGCTAGACAGCTACCTCGAAATTCCAAACGCTGATGACAACGAGCTCGAACGACTACTGCTCCGAACCAGTACCTGGATCTGCACACAGGGGTGCAGGGAGTAATGATGAGTACGCCAACTCAGTAGTAATGAAAATAAATCACAGACTGAAGTATATGAAACACACAACACAAAACACCAATCCTCAAAGCAGTAAAACATCAAGTCTCAATACAATATACATAAGTTCGAAAACCAGTTTCCATGAAATCCTTTGAAACAAGTATATTTTCTAGTATTTCTCAATAAAACTCTCAGTAAAATCAGTTTGAAAAATAAAGTGAATCATAGTCAAAACTCAGTAAAATATCATCATAAAACTGCCCCTCGGGCCACATTCATCACTCGTAACAATTTCCCTCAGCACCTCACCACCACTCAGTATCAGCCCCGTCGGCAACCTCAATGTCACTCATGCCTCTCAATCACTCATCACTCGGCACTCGCACTCAGCAGGTACCTGCGCTCACTGGGGGTGTGTACAAACTCCGGAGGGGCTCCTACAACCCAAGCGCTATAAACAAGACACATCATGACATAAATCACTCTCAGGCACTCGACCTCTCTCATATCATAACATCCTCACAACATTGGCCCTCGGCCTCACTCAGTCAGACACTCTCAGCATGCCACTCGGGCCATGAATAAAATGGGGTCTCAACCCAAAACAGTATTTCGTTTCAAGAAATAGTAATATCATCAACTAGGAGTGTCAACAATTTCACAAGAAGGACTGAGTGTAAAATCATAGTTTCAAAGTAGTGAGAATATTAGTAAAATAGCCCCCAAGGGGTTAAAACAGATCGGTACTAGGCCCAAAACATGGCTTACAGCCCAATCATATCAAATCGTAGCAGTACTCTAGAGAATAAGCTTTAAAAATCAGTTTCGCAACTCAATAGTTTCCTAAAAAGGTACATTTTTCCAAATTTCCAATTCGTGCACGCCCCACACTCGTCATCCAGTGTGTGCGTCACTCCAAATCCGTGAAAGGATGTAAAGTCCGGGGTTTCATACCCTCAAGACAGGATTTAAAAACATTACTTACCTCAAACTAGTTTGAAAACTATTCTGCAACACGCTTGCCTCTTGAATCAACTTCCGAGTGCTCCAACTCTATCAAGTTCTGATTTTTATCATCAAATTATGCTAAAGGAATGAATTCAAATTTAAAGATATCGAATTTAAGCACAAAACCCGAAATTAGCCAAAACCCGACCCTCGGGCCCGCATCTCGGAACTCGACAAATTTTATACCAAAATGTTCTTCATCATATCACGAGTCCGTACATATAAAGAACGCTAAAATAGGAGTTTGTTTGACCCCTCAATCATCCCCTAAGGGTCTCATAATCTCAAGCCCTAATCCCATCTTTTTCTATTGATTTTCATGAATTAAACATTGATATTTTGATCTTTAATCACATATAATCGAGTTTTATGATCCAAATTCCTTACCTCAATGAAGAACAATGATTTCCTCTCTTAAAAATCGCCTCAAAAGCTTCTTCCCGTTCAAAAATGGTGGAAAAGTGGGTATTGATAGCAGAGGGTTTATTTAAATACTTCCCAGTTAATTCTTCACTGCGATCGCGGACATCAGGTCGCATCGCGAAGAGCAAATTTCCAGCCTCTGAATATAAACTTCTGCGGTCGCGAATAACACCACGCGATCGCGTTTCACTAAGACATAACTCAACGCGATCACAGTCCTGTCCACGCGATCGCGTGGTACATCTGACAAGCCCCCCCCCCCCCCCCCCCCCCCCCCCCCCCCCCCCCCCCCCCCCCCCCCCCCCCCACATGCCTCTCTAACCCTATGCGATCACACCAATACTCACGCGATCGCACTGACCAACGTTGCACATCTTCGCGATCGCACTCCTACTCCCGTGATCACGATTCACAAAATGACAGGGCTCCAGATTTCTCTACGCGATCGCGGACCAATCCACGCGATCGCGATGAACATTTTGCTGTTGCACTGACACCAGAAAAACAGCAGATTTTACAAGTTCAAAAATGCCCGTTAACCATCCGAAATCCATCCCGAGCCCCTCGGGACCCCAACCAATTTACCAACACATCATAAATGATCATTCTAACTTAGTTGCACTCTCGGAACACCAAAACTAACATCAAAACATCCAAATCACGTCGGATTCAAGCCTAAGGACTTTGAAATTTCTAAAATCTACCAACAACGCCGAAACTATCCAAAACACATCCGATTGACCTGAAATTTTGCAGACACATCCAAAATGACATTATGAACCTGTTCCAACTTCCCGAATTCCATTCCGACCCCGATAGCCTATTTTCCATTGTCGACCGGAAATCACTAAAACCTAACTTTCGCCAATTCAAGCCTAATTCTACACCGAACATCACAAAAATATTCTGAACACTCTCCTAAGTCCCAAATCACCTAACGAAGCTATATGATCCATAAAATCCACATTCCGAGGTTGTTTACCAATAAGTCAACTCTTAGTTGACTTTTCTAACTATAAGGCTATTTTTAAAGACTAAGTGGCTAAATTCTCACTACAACCATTCTGATTCCGAGCCTACCAACTCTAACACATCATAAATAGTATAACCAACCTATGACAAGGCAATAACAGTAAATATAATGCAGTTTCAACGTAACGACCGACTGGGTCGTTACATTCTCCCCTCTTAAATAAATGTTTGTCCTCGAACGGGTCTAGAAACATTCCTGGAGTCTCAAACAAGTGAGGATATCTACTCTACATCTCCCGCTCAGTCTCCCAAGTAGCCTCCTCCACTAGCTAACCTATCAACTATACCTTCACTGAAGCTATATCCTTAGACCTCAACTTTCTGACCTGATGATCCAAAATTGCTACTGGCTCTAACTCATATGACATATCACCCTCGAGCTGAAATGTGCTGAAGTCTAACACATGAGACGGGTCACCAACATACTTCCAGAGCATCAACACATGAAATACCGGATGAACACTCGACAAGTTGGGTGGAAAGGCAAGTCTATAAGCCATCTCTCCAACCTTCTAAAGTACCTCAAAAGGACCGATAAACTATGGACTCAACTTTCCCCTCTTTCCGAAGCTCATAACACCCTTCATGGGTGATACCTTCAGCAGTACCTTATCACCTTCCATAAAAGACACATCCTGGACCTTCCGGTCCACATAACTCTTATGCCTAGACTACGCCATGCGAAGTCGCTCCTGAATCAATTTCACCTTCTCCATTGTATCCTGAATCAAATCTGTGCCTAATAGCCTAGCCTCACCGGGCTCAAACCAACCAATCGGAGATCTACACCTCCTACCATATAAAGCCTCATACGGGGCCATCTGAATACTGGACTGGTAGCTATTATTATATGCAAACCCCGCAAGTGGCGGAAACTGATCCCATGAACCACCAAAGTCAATCACACAGGCACGCAACATGTCCTCCAAAATCTGAATACCCCGCTCTGACTGCCCGTCGGTCTGAGGATGAAATGCAGCGCTCAACTCTACCTGAGTACCCATACCTCTCTATAGAACCTTCCAAAACTGAGATGTGAACTGAGTACCTCTGTCATAAATGATAGAAACTAAAACCCCATGCAATCGGACAATCTACCTGATGTAGATACCAGCTAACCGCTCTGAAGTATAAGTAGTACCAACAGGAATGAAGTGCGCGGACTTGATCAAAAAGGTACTAGAGAGCCGTGCAAAGCTACTGTTTTAGGTAATTTTGGGAGTGCCGGTGATTGCTCTTCGTGTTTGCGTCTTTCCCATCGCATTCACAAAGAGAAAAAAGGAAATTTCTCATAGATTTGACCTTCATGTTTGCAGATGAGCACCGCGTTCAAGGCTATCTTCGTCACCCAAATTAGTTTTCTTCAAGCAATTTTAAAAATAGTTTATATGCCTAGTATTCTTTGTTCATTTCTCTGTCCATTTTAGCACACATATTGCCAAATTTTCTTCAACAAGGAGATGCTCACACTGAACCAACCTCACCCAATTAAGCAAAAACAAATTTCACACACAAGGTTAACAATAAAAACTAAAAATTAGAAAACCTAAGTACGAAACAACCATGGCTTCTCTTCTACCACTACACACAAAGAAAGTGAAGAAAAAGTTAAGAGACAAGAGAGAAGTCCACATACCTTGCAAAAGGCGAGGAAGAATTTCAACAGAATTGAAGATTACGGGGGATTTGGTTCTGGGAGTTAAAGAATAGGAAGAAATTGTTATTGAGTAAAGAGGGAGATTAAAAGTCAGTTTCTAGTGTTTTAGTATTTTAAACTCACCCGACGAGTCGCGCTCGTGAGGACACAGTCGCCTTCGTAAAGAGTAAAAATTCCCTTAAAAGATGCGAGCGCGAGATAGTCATCGCAAATGTGAAGCTTAGAAAATTATTTGCTCTTCGCGAACCCGATGTACTACCGCAAACGCGAAGCAATGCTTCTGCAATTTTCAGCAGCAACTAATTTTTGGTTGTTTGGGAACTCTGACCTACACAAATTAATTCAAAAAATTCTGAAACTTTGAAGATTAGTCAAGCATAATACACTAGGCTATTTTTAAAAGGAAAATTTTAAAAATTACCTAAAAGTTTGTAAATGATGGGTCGCCTCCCACAAGAGCCGTATTTAATGTCGTGACACGATGCGAATAAACTTTACCTCTTTCTCTCAACTTGGAGGATATTAACCGGGATCCTAACTTGGAATCATGCGTGTGAACATGAGGGATAAGGTGTGGTAATTAGATGATCAAGCCAAACATCAATTTTTCCATTTTGCATTTATTGGCTTTCTTTTGAGGAATGTCATTTGGCGTTCTTGAACTTTCAAATTTCAAGATGTATGGATCATGTTTTTCTTCTTTGCGCTTCCATATGGACTCACACGGCTCAATTCCAATATCACTAAGAAATTCCAAACTTGAAATATGCTTAAAATGAGATATTAACCTCCCAAATTGCAACATTTTCCGTATTTTGACATCCTCTTCCCCCCATCCCCCCGGACTTAAGTCAATTTCAACCATGTTTTGAATTACGCCAGTTGTATCTAATTTCATTTTATATTGGCGTCACCAATAAAAATGGAGTCAGTTGGAGGATTTCAATTCTTGATTCCTCAAAATAAAGCTCTCTTTCTACCTCGAAGTTGGACTTTGCTTGACCTCTTTCCACTGTCTCAAGGTTGTGAGCATTATGAGCCTCAACCAATGGTTTCATTTGACCTTGTAAGGTGTGAATAGTCTCATCATTCCAGTTTAACACTTATTTCACGTCCTTGAGTGCCAAGTTTTTCTTCTCCTTATTTTAAGGAATGACCTCCAAAATGAGCAATATCTTCTAATTTAGAGCTTTTGAGTGTTCTTCTTGGTTTTGATCAATTTCTGAAGAAGGATTTTTTTGCTTCAACCTCTAAGGAAAGTTCTTTGATGTCATTCACTTCCGAGGCTTTTCGGATCTCTAAAGCTCAAAGCAATTCTCCCATTTGTGATTTCAATCTTTCAAGCGCCAAATTATTTTGGAGACAATTTTCCAAAAGCTCCTCCAAGGCATTTTGCTCATTGTTTCCTCCTTCAAGTAGGACGTCATGAGATTGAAATCTCCATTTTGACCATGCTCAAATTTTCCACTTCCATATCCCTATAATTATCATCACAAAAAGTAGAATCATCATAATGAAGGTTCTAGGAAGGGGCAGACAAATAAGCACAATTGGCCCAATGACCATTTTTGTTACACCCCATGTTATCATACGTAAGAGTACGTAGTAAGTCAATTGATGTTTGTATATAAAATATAAAGTTTGGAAAAGTTGGATTTAACTTACGGAAAAATCGAGTTAAGATTTGCTTTGTAACGAACCGTTTTGAGAAATTGAATTTGTAAGCTTTATGATGTCATTTTGGAACATATCTCATACCAAAATGAATGTAATTGAACCTAGTATCCAACAGTCCAGACCTTTTATTCATATGACATCGGGGTAGAGAAATATGGATTCTTAAATTTAGGGTCGCCAAGTCACGTTGCCGCACTTTAGGGAAACTGGCAGGTTTATAGGCCAAGTTGTGACGCAGATTTCTCCCAATATATTGAGATTTACAAGGATATATATTTATGGATATAAGCTCCATGTGTCCAGTTTTTAACGCTGAAAACCATTTGTTAATACGATATCGGAGTAGAGAGATACAAGTGTCCGAAATTGCAATGCTCAAGCCGCCAAGCAGGCAGCTTACCCACCTGCTTGGAGAATTGAGGCGGTGGGCTTATAAGTTGTCTTTACCCATAAAATTTAGCCAATATAATTTATCACGAAAACACTCTCAATCTCTCCAAGAACTGGTCTAATATCCCAAGAACAAAACTCAAGAGAAATCAACACAATTCATCATCAAAGGCGTCAAAGACTCCAAGAGAATACTTCTATGAAGTTGTGGTGTGATTGAGGGATAATGTGAGCTAAGTTAAGATAGGGATTTGAGTTGTATCTGTTGTACAAGGTATGTATAACATCTTCTTGATTGTTCCTAAGGTTAGTCTTCTGTTGGTTGTGTTGTTTGAGTGAAAAACCACAAGAAAGAACTTGAAAGAACATGGGTTATGGTTGTCTTTTTGGTTGGACTTTTTCGTGGATAAATATATTGTTTGTGGTGGCTGAAAATTGTGACAAATAATTTGATAATGTTTTGGCTGAATTTGTTAAGATTTTCTAGGTATTAATTAATTTGATTGAAAAAGAAACGATGAAAACAAGTGATTGACAATGACAATTAAGGTGCTAGATGGACGAGGCTGGTTTGGAAGGTATTTTGTTGATGTTTTAAACTAGAAATAATATGGTACATATAAGTATGCTGTTATGAAGGTTTTAAACTAATTTATGTAATAAAAGTTGGATTCAATTTATATCTTGCTATGAGTAAAAACGATCTTGCCGCTCAATATGATTGTTAATATAATCAGAGAAACTCATATTGAATCATATCGTTGTTGTTGCTATTGGTGGTTATAGCTGTTGTTGTTGGTATGTTGTTGACCCTTAGTGGTCTTTGGGTTGTATTAAAAATAGGGGAGTTGCTGCTTGATTTTCCTTAAGTCATACGACTAGCCAAATTTAATGGTACGACATTATATGTTAACATCAATATCATTTCACTTGTTGTGGATGAAAGAAGTTGTGTTGAGTTTGGTTGAATAATAAGGAAGAGATCATACAGGTATGTTAAGGCTAATTCTTCTTTCTTTTGTCATGAACCAAGAAATGAGACGTAAATGTAATGCTATTCCATAAGTGGCTCTACTCTTAGTAGTTAAGGATATCAACGTTATTCATTGCTAGCTTATGAAATGAAGGAAGAGGAGACCCTTCTATTATAAGTTGAAAGCGAAGTCCATAGTCCTCGTATTGGTAATTATTATACGCTAAAAGTCTATATAAGATATCGAAGGCAAAATATGTTAAAATAAAATAAATAAAGAAAAATAAGAAGGCTCTCTATATTATTATTAATTAAGGTTGTGTAAGGGTGTGTCTATTTTCTTTCTCTTAACTCAGAAGTTCTTTTTTTTAGTAATATAGTAGTGGATCGAGAAAGCAAAGCTTAAAAGGCAAAAGTGCTCTACCAACCCTCTCCCGTTTCAGATATTCCACTCGTTCTCAAAGTATATAGCTCTAGTAGTCCTTTCAGCCTATTACACTCCTTCGCTTTAGTGATCGCTTAGTATACTACACTTCTTATCCAGCGTATTGAACTCATTTATTCAACTCCCTCCCTAACTATAAGAGCAACCCCTTTTTTTTGAAGAATTCGCCGTGATATACCTGATCCATGCATAATATCATGAAAAATTCT
Organism: Nicotiana undulata; assembly: GCA_005239495.1. Taxonomy (NCBI): domain Eukaryota; kingdom Viridiplantae; phylum Streptophyta; class Magnoliopsida; order Solanales; family Solanaceae; genus Nicotiana; species Nicotiana undulata. The sequence continues at coordinate 9,018 of ML253995.1, forward strand.
ACTCTTATTAGTTAAGGATATCTACGTTATTCATTCCTATAAAGTCATATTCAAGCATGTCCAAGTATGTTCCTATGTATCTATTGAGGTATACGATAGAGATGTTAATGTTTTTAATATAGTGATACATGCATCTTCATGCATTTACCACCGTGCTACGGCCAGTCGGCAGTGACCACCGGTTGGGCAGTCATGCATATTCATTTACCATCGAGATACGGCCGGTCGGGCAGTCATGCATTTACCACCAAGGTACGGCCGGTTGGGTAGTTACATATTTACCACGGTGCTACGGCCGGTTGGACAGTCATGCATATTCATTTACCACCGTGTTATGGCCGATTGGGCAGACATGCATTTACCACCAGGCTACGACCGGTCAGGCAGTTACCACCGGTTGGGAAGTTATGTATCATTATTTACCGCCGATTGGGCAATCATACATTTACCACCGTTCTACGGCCGGTCAGGCAGTTACCACTGATTAGTTGGGCAGTCATGCACCATATGATATGGATAATAGAAACAATATCAAAGAGAAGCATTATGTATATATATATATATATATGTATGACAAGTATGCATATAAGGTGGCACTTCAGAGATTCAGGTTGACTCTTATATGTCTTTAATTAATTTTGACATACTGTTATGTTTCAGTTCCGCCATACATACTCATTACATTATTCGCACTAACATCCCTTTGTTGAGGACGCTGCATTCATGCATGTAGATATAGATAATCAGTTTGACGAGCCCTCATAGTAGACGAGATTGGCTTCAACAAAGGATCGGTAAGACTCCACCTCATTCGAAGTGCATCCAACTCTATGAGTCATCGTGTCAGAATTTAGCTACAGACTTATGGTTAGGACGGTACCCTTTCCCATTTGATGTCAAATAATCTTATAGTCTTTGTAGACAGAGGTTCATTTTGTACAATATGTCAGAGGCCTTGACGACCCATATGTATTCATGTTTTAATAAAAATGGTTCAGTGATACAGTGTTTCCCACGTATAGTTATACATTATGAGTTGTGTCCATGTTGGCCCATGATAGTTACAGAAGAAAAACAAACGAGTTATACAGTGGTTCGCTCAGGCTAGCACGGCACCGGGTGCCAGCCACACCTCCCCAGGTTTGGGGCGTGTCAGTTTTGACCACCACACTTATCATATATACTCCACTCATGGGTTTGATATTGTGCGCACAATCCTTCCCCAAGTGAATTTCAACAATTTTTCCACGAGTGTGGTCCTCCACAATAAGGACAAGGGTCATTATAGTATGAACAACTACCATCCGACCAAGTTTTATTATGTGATTCTATTTTCCCAAATTAAGAAAGTACAAATGAATTCAAACATAAATAAGAAAATAAAAAAATTAAGAAAATAATAACACAAATATTCATTCGATTGGATCAAAGCACGTATGCTTATTTCTCAAACAACCTAATGCGCCAAATTGGTACTCGGCATTAGCGCCAATGTTGATAACGTCCAAGTACACTATTAAAAAGTAAGAGGACACGGTCACATGCAATATAATATACCCAACTATGAGTCGGGGTCGAATCTCACATAGAATAACATTTAGGCGATTAGGAAATGTAAGAGAATTATCGCTTATTATGCTAAGACAAACACTAATAAAATTTTTGAGAATATGAGAGATTGTATGTTATGTAGCTTTGGATATTAATTTTAAATTAACTTTTTTCCGAAGGCTAACAAATTTTCCTAATAGAATTATCCCTAAAACAATTAAGAGATTAAGCACATCCAAATATGACTACAAGTAGTTCAATCTGATCCGTAGATAGAATCTATAAAATGACGGTTAACACCATAAGTTCTTGTTAATTAATCTTTTCCAACCCCAATTTAGCTTTCCGAGTTTAATTCGAAGTTAATGGGTGAGTCGTAGGGCTATATAATCCCTTTGTAAATATTAAAGAACAAGAATAATTAAGTAATAATAACTCACTTCATAATAAATAATAATCATCCAGTACATAAGGACAACAAGATATTTAATCCAAACATTAATAGTAAATATTTCTATAAACAAGATTCAATTGTTGAAATAAATACACCACATTCAGATGTTCAATACAAAACAAGAAAATGAAGAAATGAGTAAGAAATCCCGACCAAAATATTCAAATCTTCAAGACGTAAGTGTCTGTGCAAGAACCCTATCTCCCAAGCATGTCTTCTTAGCCAAGAGACTCAAATATTAGCCATATATATCTCCCAAATAAGCTAGGTCGAGTATTAAATTGTTTGCAACTAAAAATTGTGAATTTCCAGAACTGCCCAATTTTTTCGACAATTTCTGCTTCGCGTTCGCGAAGGTTTGACTCCTGAAATGTTGTGTACGTGATATGACCTTTGTGATTGCGAAGGTTTGACTCCTGAAGCATCTCCTCCCAATATGATCTTCGCGTTCGCGAAGGTTTGACTCCTGAAACTTTGTGTACGTGATATGACCTTTGTGATTGCGAAGGTTTGACTCCTGAAGCATCTCCTCCCAATATGATCTTCGCGTTCGCGAAGGTTTGGTTTTCATGAAGCCTTGAATTTGCGTTCCTCCTACGCGTTCGCATAAGGTAAATCACTAGGTAGAATTCCTGTGTTTATTTTAGCTCTGTTTTGACTTGTTTCAACTTGGTTTCTTATTGATAACTTCTAAATCATATAAAACCTGTAAAATATTAGTAAACGACATTATACAAATTATTTTATCAAACAAGCATAGAAAGAATCTAAGATTAAAGATGAGATATGATCGTAAAATACCATTTTATCAGTCCTCCACCTCTAGCCGGTTGTGCTAATAGAGTGGCAAGAGGAGTTGAACCCATAGTGCTCTGATGAAGTCCACCTCTCGGGATTCTAGGACAATCTCTCACGATGTGCCTAGTATCACCACACACATAACAACCCATCTTACGTGGTTTCTCGGTCTTCTTTGTAAGAGCGTATCAGAGAGCGTTAGTATAGTGACCCCCATTTGGTTGTCCTTAAAGACACCGTCACGACCCAATTACAGCTATAGGCCGTGATGGCGCCCTATGTAGCCGCTAGGCAAGCCAATGGCTAACTATCTAAATAATCATCAATTTACTTGAAATCATATGTTTTATTAAGTAAAGAATTTAACGCATTTAAAAATCATGATTACATACAATGTTAGTAAGATATAAAATAAAAGATGGCAATATCAAGCCGATCCATAAACAACCACTAGAGTATCCCAAAATCCGGTGTCACAAGTACATGAGTTCCTGCTAAAGAGTGCAATAGTAATACAATAACTCCCTGGAGTATAAAATAGACAAGATAAGATAAATAATTAAGATGGAGACACCGAGGGCTGCAGTGCGTAGCATAAAAAGCATCTCGCCATAAATTCCCCTTAGTAGTGGTGCCTGACCACCAAATGATTATGTCAGATCCTGCACGTTCAGTCCAGAAGTGTAGTTTGAGTACGTAAATAAACGCGTACCCAGTAAGTACCTGTAACAACCCGAGCAGTCATTTTGCGTATTAGGATTTCGTTCCCTTAAATGAATCCTTCCATAGAGGCTTTTCGTGCTTATGAATTGCGGAGACGGGTGGTTCGAGATTTGGGAATGGTTTGAGTCATTTAGGAACACCTGGTTCTTTAAGGTTGGCCTATTTGGCCAAGTTTGACCTCGGTCAACATTTTGAGCAAACGACCTCGGAATCGAGTTCTGATAGCTCCAGTAGCTCTATATGATAATTTCGGACTTGGGCGTATGTTCAGCTCGGGTCTTTGATGAACAGGGAGCATTTCAGCGCCCGAAATGGAAATCAGGATTTCCTTATGTTTGAAATTTGGTTTGGGATGTGATTTTATGCTATCGATGTCCGAACGGAATTACAGGACCAGGAATAGTTTTGTATGGTCATTTATGACTTGTCTGCAAAATTTGAGGTCATTCCGAGTAGTATAGGCTTGTTCGGTGCATTGAAGTGAATTCTAGAATCTTAAGTTTTTGATTCAATTTGGTTTTGGGGTTGAATTCTGAGTTTCGTTGTTGTCTTTCATGTTCCATAAGTTTGAGCGAGTCCGTATCATGAATACAGACTTGCCGGTGCTTTTAGACGGTCTCCCGAGGGGCTCGAGTGAGTTTTGGACCCCCGGGAGCTAAGTTGGAAAAAAATAGATTTTTGCTGTCTGCTTTCCTTATTCGTGATCGTAGAAGGTGGGTCGCGATCGCGGAGAAGAAATTTGGCTGGGCTGGTGATTGTTCTTCGTGATAGCAACTTCCTCTTCGCGATCACGAATGGTTGGGCCCTTGGCCTTCGCGATCGCATCCCAGTCTTCGCGATCGCGGAAAGCTGTACTCCATGCCTTCGCGATCGCATAGTGTCTAGTCAGGGCCGGGCACAATTTCTCTTCGCGATCGCAGGACCTCTGCCACGATCGCAGAGGTCTGGAAAGTTGGCCTTCGCGATCGCAGGGCCCTTGTCGCAATCGCAGTGAAGGAATAACTGGGCAATTTTATTAAATATGAGACTTAGCCTATTTCCTCCATTTTCATGTTCCTCCTCAAGTCTTTAGATAGTTCTTCAAGGAACCTTCCACCATTGTTATTGAGGTAAATAAATTCCATGGTTTTACTAAGCTTTAACATCAATTCCTAGCTAATTCTCTCTTCTAAATCATCAATTCTTGAAATTTGGTAGTAAATTAGGTCTTGTGGGAGAATTAGTGAATTATCCGTTCTAAGCCATGAATTCATGTATAAATCACGTAATTATGATCCTTAGGCTTCGGGTAAGCGATTCCTTCGAGAATTCTCAAAATCCGAACGTGTAGGCCCGGGGTCAAAATTCCAAAATCCTTCAAGAATGCCTAATTTTGGGTTTATTGGTTAATTCTTCTTCTTTGAACTTAAATTGATTCAATTACGCTATATTTGGCTAGTTGCGAGCCGTCGAGGGTAGATTTCGGATATTGGGGCGCATCCTTGATCAGATGGGTGATTTTGTCGCGAGGTGAGTCTCCTTTCCAACCTTGTAAGGGGGAAATGTCCCCATAGGTTCCTTATCTACTATGTATACATGTTGTGGGGGCCGCGCACATACCAAGTGACGAGAGTCCGTACGTGGCGACTATATTGCTATGTCGGGTAGCTTTAGGACTCACGAGCATGCCTCTATGTGCCTTATTTGTACCTTGTATGTATTGTAAGTTGTGATTGTTGTTGAAATGACATGGAAAGGTGAAACATTATGGTTTCAATACCAGTTGGTTACAGTGGTATTGGCACAGTCCTGTTGAGTTCACTGTTGAGTCGGTACACGTATGTAACTATATATGTATATATTATCGTTATCGAGTTAGCACGGGAGTCGCAGACTAGAGGCACGATCATGGGTCAGATTATATATTATTATTATCGAGTCAGCACACGAGTTGCAGACTGGATGCGCGATCGTGGGTGAGCTTATATATTATTGTTATCGAGTCAGCACACGAGTCGCAGACTGGAGGCGCGATCGTGGGTCAGCTTATATATTATTATTATCGAGTCAGCACACGAGTCGCAGGCATGATGCCCGATCGTGGGTCAGCTTATCATTATCGAGTCAGCACACGAGTCGCATACTGGATGCGCAATCGTGGGTCAACTTATTACTATTGAGTCAGCACGCGAGTCGCATGTATGATTCACGATCGTGGGTTAGCTTATGACCTCAGTCCTTATGACCACCCTTATGACTCCTGCCGCTTGTCTTGTTCTGGTATTGTATTATCACTTGAGTCTGAGTCACTTATAGTGGGATTGACATGTATTGTGTAAACGGAGGATCTGGCACTTGCAGTTCATTTTCAGTTGTTACTTGGATTACATTATTGCTTATGTACTTGTTGATTTCTGCTTCACATGCCTACTGCTTTAGCCATATCTCTTTTTATATTTTATTGCTGGACCTTAGTGAGTATCTATCGACCTCTCGTCACTACTCCTTGGAGTTTAGACGGGATACTCACTAGGTACATATTTATTTATGTACTCATGTTGCACTTTTTATTCTTCTGTACTTGATTGTACAGGTCCGGCGGCTGGTACATCTGATTATCAGGCCGGTGCTAGATACTGATTTGTGAGACTAGACTTCACGGTGAGCTGCTCTTCCTGGCGACCTCCTAGCAGCACCCTGAAGTTCCTTTTGTTATTTTTTCCCGTCTATTTCATCCAGACTGTGGATTTGTATATATATGTATCTTGTATATTCTGATACTTTCCCGTGACACTCGTGACACTAGTTCCTGGCACACACGTAGCGTATATTTTGGGTTTTGGGCTGTATATTCATACATATGCTTTATTTTGGCCATGTATGGTTATGATTTTATTTTCATATCGTGCTATCATCATGTTTAATTGTTTTAAAATAGTAAATATTGACTTGTTTAATCAAATAGGAAGGGTAACACCTAGTGTAAATCATATTGGCTTGCCTAACCCCGCTATTGGGCTCCATCGTGACCCGCTTTAGGATTTGGGTCGTGACAATGTGGTATCATAGCCTTAGGTTCACGTAGTCTCACGAGTCACGGGCAAACCCAGTAGAGTCTTGCGGATCGATACGGAGACGTCTGTACTTATCTTCAGGAAGCTATAGGGTGTTAAGAAACTCCTCTTTGTTCATATCCTATCGTGCAACCGATGTTGTACTCAACTTTGATCTTCTACTCTATCACATATGGTGAGGATGCGTGCTTCTCATGTTCCTGATCCTTGAGAGGCTGCTACCCCCGCCGCTCGAGGCCGTGGTAGGAGGAGGGATAGGGCACCTGCTCGAGGCAGGGGATGAGGGCGTCCCAAAGTTTTACCAATTGCACCACTTGAGGATCCTATTATCGAGGAGCGGGATGAGTTGCCTCCCGTTGCTCCTTCTATAGCAGACTTTATGATGGCGCCAGGATTCTAGGAGGTCATGGGCCGCATGTTGAGATTCATGGACACCATGTCCCAGGCAGGCGTACTTCCAGAAGATCCTTCCACTTCCCAGGCGGGAGGGGGAGTTCAGACCCCTACCGCTCAAGCCACCGCACAGGAAGCAGCACATCACACTCCAGGTACACTGTCCGTGGGTGGAGTTTAGCCTATAGTAGCACAGCCAGATCCCAGGCCAGTTGCAGAGGGAGACCATCAGAAGATGCTAGATAGATGGACCCGGGCTTCTCCCTCCAGTCTTCGGGGGTGAGAGAGTGAGGATGCCCAAGATTTCATTGACAGGTGCAGGGACAGACTACACAACATGAGGATATTGGAGTCGCATGGGGTAGACTTCACTACATTTCAGCTTGAGGGTCGAGCTCGCCGTTGGTGGCAGTCATATGTTCTTAGCAGGCCAGCGGATTCTTCTACTATCACGTGGAGTACGTTTACTCAGCTATTTCTGGATAGATACATTCCGCCGTCTAAGAGGGAAGAGCTTCGAGGTCAGTTTGAGCGGTTAGAGCAGGGGCAGATGTTCGTGATGGATTATGAGGTGAGGTTTTCAAAGTTATCCCGCCATGCTCTCATGATATTGTCCACTGATGCCGAGAGGGTGCGGCAGTTCGTGGCAGGCTTACATCCAGGTATCATGACCTCTATGGCCAGAGAAGTAGAGATGGGTACCCCGTACCAGCTTGTAGTCGAGATAGCTCGACGGATTGAGGGTTACCGACAGAGGAGCAGGGAGCAGGGTTTGCAGGGTAAGCAGGGTCAGTAGGACAAGAGGGAAAGATTCTCAAGTGACTTCAGGGGCGCTCCAACTAGGGGAAGGGGTCAGTTCGGAGGTAGTCAGTTCAGTAGGCCTTCATATACAGCACCTCCACTACCTCCGAGGGGTGTTCCAGATGACTCTCATCGCACTCCGGCCATTCGGGACTCTTAATCCACAGGACAACATAATATGTCACGTTTGAGATGCTATGAGTGTGGGGACTTAGGCCACGCGAGGAGGGATTACCCCTACTATCGGGGCAAGGCCGTGCAACAGAGTCACCAGCCTATGATTTTAGCACCAGCAGTTCGACCACCTAGGGGTGGGGGTCAGGTTGGCAGGGGCCGTCCTAGAGGGGGAGGCCAGTTAGGAGGGGGTCAGTGAGCTCCAGCTCATTCTGGGGGAGCTCAATCTTCAGGTGCTACAACCAGATTCTATGCTATTCTGCCTAGATCAGACGCAGTGGCCTCAAACGCCGTGATTACAGGTATTATTTCAGTCTGTGGTAGGGAGGCTTCAGTGTTATTTGATCCAGGGTCTACAAACTCAATATTTCCGCATTATTTGCTCATTTTCTAGATGTTCCTCGTGAGTCCTTGGGTTCTCCTTTGTATGTGTCCACTCCAGTAGGAGATTCTGTGGTAGTATACCGGGTCTACCGATCTTGATATGGTTGATTTCGAGGTTATTTTGGGCATGGATTGGCTATCTCCTTATCATGCTGTGTTGGATTGCCATGCCAAGATAGTTACATTAGCCATGCCTGAGTCGCCGAGGTTAGAGTGGAGGGGTTCTTCAGTTAGTGCATTCAGTCAGATCATTTCCTATATGAAGGCTCGGCACATGGTTGAGAAGGGTTGCTTAGCTTACCTTTCTTTTGTGCGGGACACCACCGCCGAGTCTCCTACCATTGATTCAGTGCCTATTGTTCGAGAGTTTCCAGATGTGTTCCCTTCAGATCTTCCAGGCATGCCTCCAGATCGAGATATAGACTTCTATATTGATTTGGCTCCAGATATTCAGCCTATTTCCATTCCCCCTTATCGTATGGCTCCTAAGGAGCTAAAGGAGTTGAAGGAGCAGCTTGAGGAGTTTTTGGCCAAGGGGTTCATCAGGCCGAGTGTGTCAACGTGGGGTAATCTGATCTTATTTGTGAAGAATAAGGATGGGTCTATGCGGATGTGCATTAACTATCGTCAGTTGAATAAGGTGACCATCAAGAACAAGTATCCCCTACCGCGCATTGAAGATTTGTTTGACCAGTTGCAGGGTGCTCGGGTGTTTTATAAGATTGATCAGAGATCGGGTTATCACCAGTTGAAGATTCGGGCTTCTGATATTCCGAAGACTGCATTTCGCACCAGATATGGCCATTATGAGTTTCTAGTGATGTCCTTCGGCTTGTCTAATGCCCCGAAAGCATTTATGGACTTGATGAATAGGGTGTTCAGGTCGTTTATCGACTCCTTCGTTATTGTTGTCATTGATGATATATTGATCTACTCACATAGCCTTGGTGAGCACGAGCAACATTTGAGAGTTGTGCTTCAGGCCTTGCGAGAGCAGAAGCTATATGCTAAGGTATCCAAGTGCGAGTTTTGGTTGGAGTCGGTGGCATTTCTAGGGCATGTGGTATCCAGAGAGGGTATCAAGGTTGATCCTGCAGAAAATTGAGGCAGTTCAAAGTTGGCCACGTCCTACTTCATCTTCAGAGATCAGGAGTTTTCTGGGTCTAGCAGGCTATTATCGACGATTTGTGGAGGGATTCTTTTCTATTGCAGCTCCATTGACTAGATTGACTCAGACGAATGCCCTATTTTGGTGGTCCGACGAGTGTGAGGCAAGCTTTCAGAAGCTCAAGTCAGCACTGACCTCAGCACCAGTTCTATCATTGCCTTCTGAGTCTGGGATGTATACTGTATATTGCGACGCTTCACGCGTCGGGTTGGGATGTGTGTTGATGCAGGATGGCAGGGTTATTTCTTATGCTTTGCGCCAGCTGAAGGTTCATGAAAAGAATTATCCTATGCATGACCTAGAGTTGGCGACGATTGTTCATTCTTTGAAGATTTGGCGGCACTATTTGTATGGTGTGTCATGTGAGGTCTACACTGACCACCGCAGTTTGCAGAATTTGTTTAAGAAGAGGGACCTTAATTTGAGGCAGCGAGGATGAATTGAGTTGTTAAAAGACTATGATCTCACTATTCTGTATCACCCGGGCAAGGCGAATGTAGTAGCAGATGCTTTGAGCAGGAGGGCATCGAGTATGGGTAGCTTGGCCTACATTGCAGCTGAGGAGAGACCTTTAGCCTTGGACATTCAGTCCTTGGCAAATCGCCTTGTGATATTGGACCTTTCGGAGCCTCGTCGAGTTTTGGCTCATGTAGTTGCTCAGTCTTCGTTGTTGGGGGAGATTAAGGCTTGACAGTTTGATGATCCACGTCTTGCAGAGCTTCGGGATACAATGGTCCAGGGTAGGGCCAAGGAGGTTACCTTGGGCGAGGATGGTGTTCTGAGACTCCAAGGCCGATTGTGTGTTCCTGATATTGATGGCCTGAGGGAGAGGATTCTAGCAGAGGCGCACAGTTCTCAGTTTTCTGTTCATCCAGGAGCGACGAAGATGTATTGTGATTTGAAGCAGCATTACTGGTGGAGGCGGATGAAGAAGGATATAGTGCAGTATATGTCTAGGTGTCTCAATTGTCAGCAGGTCAAGTACGAGCACCAGAGGCTAGGAGGCTTGTTTCAGCAGATGCCCATTCCGGAGTGGAAATGGGAGCGCATCACCATGGACTTCGTGGTTGGGTTGCCTCGGACTTTGCGGAAGGTTGATGAGGTTTGGGTCATTGTGGATAGATTGACCAAATCGGCGCATTTTATTCCTGTGGCTACTACTTATACTACAGAGAGGCTGGCTCAGATTTACATTCGAGAGATATTCTGGTTGCACGGTGTGTCGGTGTCTATTATATCATATCGAGGTCCTTAGTTCACTTCGCACTTCTGGAGAGGTTTGCACAGTGATATGGGCACTCAGATAGACCTCAATTCAGCATTTCACCCTCAGACTGATGGCCAGTCAGAGCGTACAGTCCAGATTTTGGAGGATATGCTCAGGGCTTGTGTGATTGATTTTGGCGGTCAGTGGGACCAACTCTTGCCTTTGGCGGAGTTTGCATACAATAACAGTTATCAGTCCCTCATCGAGATGGCTCAATTCGAGGCTTTATATGGTCGGCAATGTCGTTCTCCTATCGGGTGATTTGAGCCTGGCGAGGCCAAGTTATATGGAACAGATCTGTGAGGGATGATTTGGATAGGGTGAAGATATTCAGGAGACACTCCGCACAGCTCAGTCCAGAGAGAGGAGTTACGCAGATCAGCGGGCACGTGATGTAGAATTGTTGGAGGGAGATAAGGTCATGTTGAGGGTTTCGCCAATGAAGGGTATCATGAGATTCGGGAAGAAGGACAAGCTGAGCCCCAGGTTTATAGGTCCATTCGAGGTGTTGAGGCGATTCGGAGAGGTCGCTTATGAGCTTGCTTTACCTCCAGCCTTATCAGGAGTTCATCTGGTTTTCCACGTATCCATGCTTTGGAGGTATCACGCCTACTTCTCTCACGTAGTTGATTACAACACGATTCAGTTAGATGAGAAGTTGGGCTACGAGGAGGAGCCAATAGCTATTATTGATAGACAGGACCGCCAGTTTAGGTCCCAGACAGTTTCTGCGATTAAGGCTCGGTGGAGGGGCCAACCAGTTGAGGAGGTGACTTGGGAGTCCGAGGAGGACATGCAGAGCAGATATCCACAACTATTCAGCACTCGAGGTATGATTCTAGACCCGTTCGAGGACGAACGTTCGTTTAAGAGGGGGAGAATGTAACGACCCGACTGGTCGTTTTGCGTATTAGGATTCCGTTCCCTTAAATGAAACCTTCCATAGCGGATTTTCGTGCTTTATGACTTGCGGGGATGGGTGGTTCGGGATTCGGGAATGGTTTGAGTGATTTAGGAACACCTGGTTCTTTAAGGTTGGCCTATTTGGCCAAGGTTGACTTCGGTGAACATTTTGAGCAAAAAGACCTCAGAATCGAGTTCTGACAGCTCCAGTAGCTTCGTATGATGATTTAACACTTGGGCGTATGCTGGGCTCGGGTCTTCGATGACCGGGGGCATTTCGGCGCCCGAAATGGAAATCGAGATTTTCTTATGTTTGAAATTTGGTTTGGGACGTGATTTTATGCTATCGAGGTCCGAACGGAATTCCGGGACCGGGAATAGTTCCGTATGGTCATTTATACTTGTCTGGAAAATTTGAGGTGATTTCGAGCAGTATAGGCATGTTCGGTGCATTAAAGTGAATTCTAGAATCTTAAGTTCTTAAGTTTGATTCAATTTGGTTTTGGGGTTGAATTCTGAGTTTTGTTGTTGTCTTTCACGTTTTGGAAGTTCGAGCGAGTCCGTATCATGAATACAGACTCTGCCGGTGCATTTAGACGGGGTTCCGAGGGGCTCGGGTGAGTTTTTGACCCCCGGGAGCTAAGTTGGAAAAACCAGATTTTTGCTGTCTGGTTTCCTTCTTCGCGATCGCAGAAGGTGGGTCGCGATCACATGAGGAATTTGGCTGGGCTACTGATTGTTCTTCGCGATCGCAGCTTCCTCTTTGCGATCACGGAAGGTTGGGCCCTTGGCCTTCGTGATCGCATCCCAGTCTTCGCGATCGCGGAAGGCTGGACTCCATGCCTTCGCGATCGCAGCCCCATCCTTGCGATCGCATAGTGTCAAGTCAGGGCGGGGCACAATTTCTCTTTGCTATCGCAGGACCTCTGCCGCGATCGCAGTCTTTAGAGAGCTCTTGAAGGAACCTTCCACCATTTTTATTGAGGTAAGTAAATTCCATGGTTTTACTAAGTTTTAACATCAATTCCTAGCTAATTCTCTCTGCTAAATCATCAATTCTTGAAATTGTGTAGAAAATTAGGGCTTATGGGAGAATTAGTGAATTATCCCTTCTAAGCAATGAATTTATGTATAAATCATGTAATGATGATCCTTAGGCTTCGGGTAAGTGATTCCTTCGAGAATTCTCGAAATCTGAACGTCTGGGCCCAGGGTCGAAATACTAAAATCCTTCAAGAATGCCTAATTTTGGGTTTATTGGTTAATTCTTCTTCTTTAAACTTAATTGATTCAATTACGCTACATTTGGCTAGTTGCGAGCCGTCGAGGGTAGATTTCGGAGATTCGGGCGCATCCTTGATCCGAGGGGTGATTTTGTCGTGAGGTGAGTCTCCTTTCCAACCTTGTAAGGGGGAAATGTTCCCATAGGTTCCTTATCTGCTATGTATACATGTTGTGGGTGCCGCGTACGTACCAAGTGACGAGAGTCCGTATGTGGCGACTATATTGCTATGTCGGGCAGCTTTAGGACTCACGATCATGCCTCTATGTGCCTTATTTGTACCTTGTATGTATTGTAAGTTGTGATTGTTGTTGAAATGACATGGAAAGGTGAAATTTTATGGTTTCAATCCCAGTTGGCTACAGTGATATTGGCATAGTCCTATTGATTTCATTGTTGAGTCGATATACGTATCTACCTATACATGTATATATTATCGTTATCGAGTCAGCACACTAGTCGCAGACTAGAGGCACGATCGTGGGTCAGCTTATATATTATTATTATCGAGTCAGTACATGAGTTGCAGACTGGATGCGCGATCGTGGGTCAGCTTATATATTATTGTTATCGAGTCAGCACATGAGTCGCAGACTGGAGGCGCGATCGTGGGTCGGCTTATATATTATTATTATCGAGTCAGCACACGAGTCGCAGGCATGAAGCGCGATTGTGGGTCAGCTTATCATTATTGAGTCAGCACACGAGTCGCATACTGGATGCGCGATCGTGGGTCAACTTATTACTATTGAGTCAGCACGCGAGTCACAGGTATGATTCGCGATCGTGGGTTAGCTTATGACCTCAGTCCTTATGACCACCCTTATGACTCCGACCAGTTGTCTTGTTCTGGTATTGTATTATCACTTGAGTCTGAGTCACTTATAGTGGGATTGACATGTACTGTGTAAACGGAGGATTTGGCAGTTGCAGTTCATTTTCAGTTGTTACTTGGATTACATTATTTTCTTATGTACTTGTTGATTTCTGCTTCACATGCCCACTGCTTTAGCCATATCTCTTTTTATATTATATTGCTAGACCTTAGTGAGTATCTAGTCGACCTCTCGTCACTACTCCTTCGAGTTTAGACGGGACACTCACTGGGTACATATTCATTTATGTACTCATGTTGCACTTCTTCTTCTTCTGTACTTGATTGTACATGTCCGGCGGCTGGTACATCTGATTATCAGGCCGGTGCTAGATACTGATTTGTGAGACTAGACTTCACGTTGAGCTGCTCTTCCTGGCGACCTCCTAGCAGCACCTTGAAGTTCCTTTTGTTATTTTTTCCCGTCTATTTCATCTAGACTGTGGATTTGTATATATATGTATCTTGTATATTCCGATAGTTTCCCGTGACACTAGTTCCTGGCACACACGTAGCGTATATTTTGGGTTTTGGGCTGTATATTCATACATCTGCTTTATTTTTTCCATGTATGGTTATGATTTTATTTTCATATCGAGCTATCATCATGTTTAATTGTTTTAAAATAGTAAATATTGACTTGTTTAATCAAATAGGAAGGGTAACACCTAGTGTAAATCATATTGGCTTGCCTAACCCCGTTGTTGGGCACCATCACGACCCGAAATAGGATTTGGGTCGTGACAGTACCTAGCCTAACATCAGAGAAGTAGTAAAGAGGGGTCGACATCGACACTTAATAGTGGTCCAATAAATTAGTTGCTGGAATCATAAGCAGACATGAAATAAACCAAGATCAATAGAGTAAGGAATAGTAGATAACGAAATCCGTTCACAAATAATATCAGTTAAAATATCCCCAAGTGCCACATGCTATCTTAACAGATAAGAACCATCGATCAGATATCTGATCTCAGGTCATAAAGAGAATATTACTTAATTTCCATGTTTAATTAAAAGGGTAATCTCGTGGGTATTCGCACTCCTCGAGATTTTACGCACAAATTATGCCGAGGTCGTTCGGAATTAGGAATTAGGAATTAGGAATTAGGAATGAATTCCTAATTTACCTAGAATTTAGTATTTTTGTATTTTGATCACAAAATTAGACATGGAATTAGGAATGAATTATATATTTGAGTTTGTGGTGTTATGGGAAGTGATTATATTCAAGAGTGTTTGGAATCCCGGCACGTGAGCCCTAAGGGTTGACTTTGCTGACCCTTCGAGCGGAGTTGATAATAATTATAAATTGTTAAATATACGCATTTGAGTATATTTTGATTTATTTGCACACTGTTTGACTAGTTTTGGATCGTTTGGCTTTGAATTGGAGAGTTAGAGAGGCATTGGAGTCGGGTATGGAACCTCGGAGCAAGGTAAGTCTCCTGTCTGATCTTGTGAGGGGGAAATTACCCCGATGTGATGAAATCGTTATGTGCTACTAGTTGTGGGTGCTACGTATGGACGAGGTGACAAGAGTATGTACGTAGCTGAAGCATGTTTATATCTAGGTAGATTTAGGACTTTATCATGTAATATTTGAATTATTTGAACCTTTTTTTGCATGCTTAATCAAGTGAATTTATAATTAAAAATAAGTTAGGAATATATATTAGGTCTAGCTTTATCACCTCGTGTTGTTAGAAAAATATTTGATAAACGGTAAATGATATATCCCTCTTATGCTCATGTGCTGTATTGTAAGCATGTGCCTCACAATTCGATAAGTTCCTTCCTTTCTTGTGTAGCGGTCCGAACGCAGTGACACTATGATAGATGTATATGTGGTTCGTGCTGGTCGACTCTTGGCAATGTACACATTATTATGGATCGGGCCGTATGACATCTACATAATCATGCGTTATATCTCTAGTAGTCCGAATATTCATAAGATTATCATTCCACTGATGCCTGGCATTTTAAGGTATTCCTTATCCGTTTGATACTGGTACTTGATACATTTGAGTTGTTAAGATAGAATATGAGACTGGGAAATTTATACCTTTCAACGAAATTTTTGAAAGATTATGTAACTTATAGTTGTACAAAACAAAAAACTGAAATTAAAAAAAAAAAATCAACTTCTCTAGTTCTTATCTTCAGCGCGGGGTAGAGCCGTTTGGTAGCTCTAAGGCTCATAACCTTGACGTCACGGGTTGAGATCCTGTCACCCCATTATTTTTTTTGAGCTTCGTATCTAATTGTGTTTTATCATATTGCTTATTAGACCTTTAGTAAGTGTCAATGTCGACTCCTCGTCACTACTTCTACATGGTTAGACGAGATACTTACTAGGTACGCATTGATTTACGTACTCATGCTGCAATTCTGCACTAAATGTGCTGGATTTGATAGGTTTTTTGTGGTCATCTCAGCGCGTAGGCGCAACTGTCGAGGAGACATTATGGTGATCAGCATTTCAGGCTACGTATCGCAGTCCATAGAGTCTCCATCGTACTATTTACTTTATCCTGTATTATTTACATTCTAGACGAATGTTGTATTATTACTTTATTCCTTAGCTAATCCTCATGCACTTATGACACCATGTATTGGGATATTCTAGTTGATGCTTACATATTTGCATAATATTATCACCTTTTATTTTTGTGCATTACTAATTATGTATGTACCCGTGATTTTAAAGGTGAAAACTTACCTACTAAATAAAATTTATGATTTCGAAAGTAATAAAATAAACTATTAAATTGGTAGTTCACCGTTGGCTTGCCTAACGGTAACGTTGGGTGCCTAACATTCACTACTTGCAAGGAGGATTTCTCAGTCCATGGTTTAGAGGTTAAGAATTTAACTCCAACAGAGGAAAGGAAATTGGACAATGGATTTTTAGTCCTTCGTTGACAGAGTAGCGAGAATTGATATTTTCGCAAGTGGTGGAATTATGATTTGTGATGTGGTGTCGTCATTCTTGTTAGAAAGCATTACTGTTCATCTTAAGAATGGCAGCCTATCATCACATACATCAGAACTTCTATCCATCTATTTTTTATTCACCTTAATGTTGATCTGTAATTTACACTGATAAGGTGAAACTTCTTACGTAATACAATGTCACTAGGTCTCACGTCTTATCGGGGAACATCTGAAGTGATATTCCTGATCAACCTAGGGATGATAGTATACTTCAATAACCGTATTTGATAGCATACCAATGTGATTCATCTTATGGGGGTATTCTAATCCTTGCAATTCATGAAATCCCTTTTATTTAAATCATTAATCAATCAAAGGACTAAACGTCGTCCGTTTATCTATCACAATTACACCCTTATTCTACTACTAGGGCAACATTCCATCATTTCAAAGTGCTTCTAGTCTTAGACTCCTATGAGTTCATTAAGGCTATACTGAGCTTTCTATAACATACAAAAACCATCAACTCTCTTGTTTTGAGGGTGTTAATTCTGAGGCCTTACCTATTCTTGTCACCTTCTCACTCACCCTTTATTATCCTTGCTCCTATCTACCTAACACCACTTGATACCCAATATTTCCTCAAACTATTTTAAAATTTGCATATATACCTTCAAAATTACTTTTTATAATAACTGGTATTTTTCCATAATTTTTCATATGTTTATTAATTTCCTTTCCAATTTATTTAGTACTTTATATTCAATAATTATTCATAAATTATATTATAAATAATTTCAAAATATTTCCTAGCTCAATATATCATTTTAATCCTATTAGGATTTAATTATTTCACAAATTAGCCAATTTGGCACTATTTAACTATAATTACAATAATTTTGCAGTTATAGCCTAAACGTACATTTTATACCATTTTAATTCAATAATTAGTCATTTTATATTTTTATATTAGTCAATTACCTTTATTTTACCTATTTAGCCTTAATTTCATTTTATATAATTATTGTCGATTTTATTAATTATTTATCTATTTTTAAATGGGTATTAACAAGTAGCCACTTTTAATTTCAATTTCAGCCTAATCTACCCAGACCCCAACCCAACTGAATTAGCCCAATAACCTAATCTCAATTCCTAAATTACCCGACCTAATTCCCCCATTCAATTTGAGTCGTTGATTAATTCAAATCAACGGCCCAGATTGAAACTTACCTAAATTAATCCTAAACGACTACCCTCCCCCCCCCCCCCCCCCCCCCCTTCTCTTCCTTCCCTCTCCCTTCCCCCCCCCCCCCCTTCTCCC
>ML253995.1:27292-63262 GCA_005239495.1 Nicotiana undulata
CCCCCGCTTCTCATTTTCCCTCTCATCCTCTCACATTCTCTCTGGTTATCTCTAGGTTCTCTCTAGAACCTTCCACCTCCCCCCCCTCCGATGAAGTCCGTTCATCTCCTCCGGCCACTTCCCCGCCGGAAACTATGGTCTCTCATCACCCCTTGGCCCTTGCTTCATCCCATGCCGATCTAATGATATCGTGAGGCCCTCAGGTGAACTTGGAGCGGTTCAACTCCTCCCATGGTCCCTCATGCAATTTCCGGCCACCTCCGGCCGTCTGAGTAAGATCGATGACCTCTCCGGCTAAAGCCGGTGAAACTTTAAGGTTTTTCTCATTTTTTCTCTAGGTTCTCTGAAACGCTAAAACTTAAGATTATCAGATTTCTTCTAGATTTGTTATAGATCTATGTGTATTATGAGTTCATTGTTGTTTTCCCCAAAGGTTTCTCCTGATTTCTCTAAAATAACTCTTCATCTTCAGCTAGGGTTTCTTGACCCCCTTTCAAAAACGATCCTTCTTCTGATTTTAATTATTGTTCTCTTATTTTAACTATGTTTAAACGTTTATCAAAGTATTTCCCTTTTGTATGACTAATTATGTTAAAAACCTAAGCTTCTTGGTCTAATTCTTGGATTTTGAGTGTACCCTTGATGATAGGTTCGTTTAGTTTGTACGCATGCTTGTTTCTCATGAACATTATGAGTATTTATGTGATTTTACCCTATTACGCTCTTTAGGGTTTTTGATTTTTTGTGTTTCCGCCTATATCATGTATATTTTGTTAAATCATATGTGAATCCCTATTATGCTCTTTAGGGTTTCTGATTTTTTGCTTTTCCGCCTATATCATGTCTATTATGTTATGTCATTTGTGAATCCCTAATTTTGTGTGATATAGGATTTATGTTTATGGTTATTTCTGCCTATTTGTGCCTACATTATGCTTGCCCTGTTCATTTGTCATACTTTCCTTTAATTTGATATTGATTTCCTGTGATTGATACCTCACTCATCTCATATGATGATTTCTTTACTGATTTCCAGCCTTTAAATTATTTCCTGCCTTACAGAATAAGTGTGGATATCTGCTCCACATGTCCTCCTCGGACTCCCAAGTCGCCTCCTCGACTGGTTGGCCCCTCCACTGAACCTTTACGACGGAAACCCTCTTGGACCTCAACTGGCGATCTTGCCTGTCAATAATAGCAACTCGCTCCTCCTCGTAGCCCAACCTCTCATCTAGCTGAATGGTGCTGAAATCTACCATGTGAGAGAAATCGGCGTGGTATCTCCGGAGCATGGACTCCTGATAAACTGGGAGGTAAAGCAATCTTGCAACCTCTCCAACTCACCTCAACACCTCGAATGGACCTATAAACCTTGGGCTCAGCTTGCCCTTCTTCCCAAACCTCATAATACCCTTCATCGGCGAGATCTTCAACAGAACCTTCTCTCCATCCATAAATGATACATCATGTAACGACCCAACCAGTCTTTTTACGTTATCGGACCTCGTTCCCCTGTCTAAGTCTTCCCATAGCGGCTTCTTGTGATTTGTGACTTGCAGGGACTGGTGGTTCAGGATTTGGAAGTGTTTTGAGCAATATAGGAACACTTGGTTCCTTAAGGTTGGCATATTTGGCCAAGTTTGACTTCGGTCAACATTTTGAGTAAACGACCTCGGAATCGAGTTCCGACAGTGTCAGTAGCCCAGGGTTTATAACCCGAGAGCCGGCGTTTTTGATAACCCGAGAGCGTTTCGGCGCCCGATGTGGAAATAGGAATTTCCTTAAATTTGAAATTTGGTTTGGAACGTGATTTTATGATATCGAGGTCCGAATGAAATTTTGAGACCGGGAATAGTTTTGTTATGTCATTTATGACTTGTCTGCAAAATTTGAAGTCATTCCGAGTAGTATAGGCCGGTTCGGCGCATTGAAATGAATTCTAGAACTCGAAGTTCAAAGTGTTGATTCAATTTGGTTTTAGGGTCAAATTCTGAGTTTCGTGGTTGTTTTTCACGTTTCGTAAGTTCTAGAGAGTCCGTATCATGAATACAGACTTGCTGGAGCCTTTGGACGGGGTCCTCAGGGGCTCGGGTGAGTTTTGGACCCCCGGGAGCTGAATTAAAAAAAACTAGATTTTTTCTGTCTGGTTTCCTTCTTCGCGATCGCGGGAGGTGGGCCGCATTCGCGGAGAAGGAATTGGACTGGGCTGCTGAATGCTCTTCGCGTTCGCAAAAATCTCTCCGCGATCGCGGAAGGTTGGGTCCCGTACCTTCACGATCGCATCCCTGTCTCCGCGTTCGCGTAGAGGTGGGACGGTGCCAGGCTTGTTTGCTCTTCGTGATCGCAGGACCTCCTCCGCGTTTGCAGAGGTCTGGCCAGTTAGCCTTCACGATCGCGGGCCCCTTTCTGCGTTCGCATAAACGGGCCTCAAGGCCTGGGCCATTTGGCCTTCGCGATCGCAGGCCCCTGGTCGCGATCGTGGTGAAGGAGAAATCTGGGCAGTTAATTTATATACGGGATTTAAGATATTTCCTTAATTGTCACGACCCAAATATATGGGTTGTGATGGCACCGGACACACTGTCAGGCAAGCCAATCCCTGAACTAGTTCAAACAACTTCCTGCTTAACTTTTTCGAAATCATGCCTTTTTCTGCATTTATAACCACAAGAAAAAACAAATTCTCGTAAACTAAATACGGCGGAAAATCCACTTAATGAAGTACAAGAAATACCAACACCTCCCCAGAACCCTGTGACACAAGTACATGAGCAATTTCTAAGAATTTATACAATTATACAACTCTTGTCCGAGAATTTAAATTGGACAAAGGCAATATAGGTCAAATGTAAGTACATAGAAGGGAGACTCTGCCAGCTGCGGAACGCCTCCGGATGAATGTAGCCCGTGTAAGTCTCCAAATCAATCACTGAACTATAAAGGTACCTGTGCAACACAATGCACAGAAAGTGTAGCATGAGTACATATACATATATGTACCCAGTGAGTATCCCATCTAATCTCGAAGAAGTAGTGACGAGAGGCCGACTTGACACTCACTAAGGTCCAACAGTATGATATAACAATGATAAAACGAATAAAAGCGGAAGACATGTAAGACAGTGAGTAGCAATTATGTATAAAGCACAGAAATCCAAGTAAATACTGGAACGATAACAATGGCCACTTTCTTTTCCCCAAATATCCAATACAAGTCAATAACCATGAAACAATGCCAAATAATCATGCGCACACAGGAATAAGACAACCGGCCGGAGTCATAAGGAAAAACAGCTATGCACTGTCGAGGATCGAACGACCCGTCCCAAAAGTGCATGCTTACCATAGTCATGTATGCGCACTGCCGAGGATTGAACGTCCCGAACCATAAGTGCGTCTTTCAATTTAACCATATCATAAGGTAGTACAACTTCGTCCATGCACTGCCGAGGATCGAACGGCCCGTACCAAAAGTGTATTCTCAATCATATCATCTCTGTGCACTACTGAGGATCGATCGGCCCGTCCCAAAAGTGCACTTTTCAATCCGCCGTGGCGTACGGCCCGCTCCCATGGGAGTGGGGAAAATTACACATCGCTCGCGGAATGTAAATTGCAAAGCGGTCACATGCACACACAATAATCATTAAAAATTTACTTTCCATAACCAATTCCTTCCAATTATCAAATTCCATAAAATCTCAAAGAAAAGCAATATCACGCAAAATAATGAGTTCATAGCATATATGTCATTTACAAGAAAGAGTATAAGGCATGTTGTGGCCCTAAAATTTCCCGACATGGCACAATTCCTTTTTATATTACTTTCTGTAAAATAATTTCTTTTCTATTATTTAAATTTCATAAATGTCAGAGGAACAAAAACTACACATATAATCAAGGCTCATAACATATAGTTCATTACGAGTAGAAAACAGAGCATGATGTGGGGCCTACTACCCGGACATAGCAATAATAGCCGCTAAGCACGGACTCTCGTCACTTGGTGCGCACGTAGCCCCCACAAACAATTACACACAACACATAGAACACCTATGGTGACAATTCCCTCTTACAAGGTTAGAAAGACTCACCTCGCTCTGAAGATCCATACCCCGCTTCCAAGCCTCTATGACGACTCCAATGGATGCACGACGTCCCAAAACTATCAAATAATGACAATTAAATGAAAATATAATCTAATATTTGCTAAAAATTCAGATTATATAATTTCCCAACTCCGCTCAAGGAATTGACCAAAGTGCCCTCGGGCCCACGTGCCTGGATTCCGAAATTTCTCGAAGATAAATTCTATCCATAACTTTACTAACTCAAATATACTATTTTTTACAATTTTCATGCTCAAATTCATGGCTAAAATCAAATTTTATCAATTCTAGGTTTCCTTACAATTTTCCCACATTTTTCCCAATTTCTCATATCAAATCTATGTAATAAATCTTGTATTTAACTTGCAAATAAGTAGAAACAACTTAACTTTGATGCTTGATGAAATCCCCCTTGAAATGCTCTCCAAAATCATCCAAGCCAAATGAAAGAAATGGCCAAAATTCTTGTTAAAGAATCTGCCCATGCTTCATCGAGTTGTACCTTGCACTTGTGCTGTACAGGTTGTACATACTATTAAAATTTTCTCTTGTTAGACACCTTCTGTTAAAACACTCATAACCTCTTGTAGAAATATCGAAATAACAAACGATTCAAAAATTTAGAAACTGGACTCGAAGATCTTTAATTTGATAGGTTGTACACCATATACCGCCTTATATATCCCGAGATATGAGCTTCTAAAGTCGGCTCCATGCATCAGAAAATTCTAGCGAAACTGCTCCACCAGCCATATTCAATTGGTCATAACATTTTGCACAAAACTCCAAATGATAAATGGTTTAATGTTTTGAAACGTAGACTTCAAGATCTACAACTTTCATGTTTCGAAAATTTTAAGATTCCTTATAGATTCTTATATATACTCTTCCAAAGGTAGCTCTTTGACGCATAATTTGCTGTCCAAAAGTGCAACAGAAATTTCTGCTTTTGTCCGAAATTCATTCCGTTAACCTTCCGAAATCCACCCGAGGCCCTCGGGACCTTAACCAATTATACTAACATGTCCCAAAACATGATACGAACTCGCTCGAGGCCTCAAATCACATCAAACAACTTCGAAATCATGAATCGCACTCCAATTCAAGCTTTATGAACTTTGAAATTTCAAACTTCTACATCTGATGCCGAAACCAATCAAATCACGTCCGATCGACCCCAAATTTTGCACACAGGTCATATTCCATATTACGGACCTGCTCCAACTTTTGGAACTGGAATCCGACCCCGATATCAAAAAGTCAAACTCTCGGTCAAACTTCCCAAAAACCTTCAAATTTCTATCTTTAGCCAAATGATTTCAAAATGACCTCCGGACATCCAAATTCACTTTCGATCGCGCTCCTAACTCCAGAATCACCATATAAAGCTATTCCCAGACTCGGAATCCCAAAAAGACATCAATATTATTGAAATGCGCTTCAAGCCACACTTAGGAAATTTCTTCAAAAATGCTGACTTCCACAATATACACCGTAACGCTCTCGGGTTATCCAAATCCCAAGTTGGATATACGCCCAAGTCCGAAATCATCATACGAACCTTCTAGAACCTTCAGATTCTAATTCCGAGGTCGTTTACTCAAAATTCCAGTCTTACTCAATTTCTTCAACTTAAGGCTTCTGAAATGAGAATTTTCCTTTCAATTTAACTCTGAACCTCTTGAATTTCAACTCTGACCATACACACAAGTCACAATACCCGAAATGAAGCTGTTCATGACCCCCAAATGCTGAACGACGCGTTGGATCTCAAACGACCGGTCGGGTCGTTACATAGTCCCCCAATTAAACAGACGTTCGTCCTCGAACGTGCCAAGAAGTGCCCTAGAATTATCTGAAATCACTGTTTAACACCTCGTGCACCTGCCCATGCTACCACATCCCAGTTGAGCACATTAGCTTGATAACATCTGAAGGTATTCCCTTTTATCCATATAATAAACTCAGACCCCAGTTCCAACACTTGAAATTCTCTGCCATGCCTGTTTCTAGTATGTGAACACCGCATCAACTACCACACGAGGCCCATAACACAACTATGTATCCTTGCTGAATCAGCACCATACACCGCATAATCCATCATCTGACCATAATGACGCTCCCTGAACCTTAATAGCCAGAATTCTACGAATTTGATGCTCTCAAAGCACCTTATAAGATACACACATACATCCTGCAATAATGGTGACGATACCACCACAACGGAGGAAATGTGTAGAAATTCCTAACCAACTGTAGAGTTAACTAAACATTGAAATCCTTCCTCCTGACTGAGATCATCATCTCATTACAACCAATGATGGTGATTGTCCTGTAATATACTTGCATAGTCTTATCGCACCGATCCCAGATTTATAAATTTTGTCTTACCCAGTATGAACTGCTCAGAAAACCAATCACCCCAAACACCGCCATTAGCCTCACACGATGCCACAATGCGCCAATAGGCTACAATTCGAGCACGACACATAAGGAAATGACTCCGGGAGGGACTACTCAACTCACGCAACTAATATGATCTTTCCTCAGAAAATTACGAAGTAAAACACAAGAAAATAATTATAGGAGCCTTGCTCAACATCACATTGTTGCGGCGTTCAACCTGATCAAAATAACATACCCGTGGCGGCATGCCACCCGATCCCATCATAAGGTTTACATAAGGAAATATACAAGGAGCTGAATTGCTCACTATTACGAACTACTGAATATATGTCATAAGCACGCTAAGTGCATAATACCATTATGGGGAGACTGATAGAACCATATGCTACAAAACTCAAGCACAACTGAGGTGCAATATATAATTTGAATCTCGAGGGCCATCCTGCTCACATAACCCCACCACTACGCGGAATCTTAATACTCAAGAAATTATCAAGTCGTCACAATCACATTATCACATGAATTTGACGAAGACGGGACAACACATGATATCCCAATACCCCTCCTTGAGGAGCGCCATACTGAAATGAATACCTCTAACTCGCATGAAGCCCATAATTTGTTTTAAATCCAGTAACACACTTCAAATCGATTCTGCTTGCACTGAACTAAGCTAACGGCCTCACCTGGGTCCATAATACCCCGATTCTTCTCATAATAAATAAGAACCACCATCATAGCCGGGACAGACACCCCACAATCCACAATCGACTGAACCGAACGCCTTCCAGGCATAAATTCTCAGTTAAGCAATATTACATTCCTTTATACTTGGTCTAATCCTTTCAATCCCTTAGGTGACTACATGTTGCACTTATACAATCTTCCCGTGGTCACGCTCCCGCGTCCTTCCACACAAAGAAACCAGTCTGCACATCCATACCACCGACTACACTAATGTTGTAAAACCATTCAAGAACCCATGATCAGGGTACAAATCCTCTTTCACCGAACATCAATCTCAAGCAACACTGAAGACAACATCAGCTCATTCTAAATATTCAAATCCCTCGTTCTTGCTCCTCCGAGCCCATGACGTCCTTGTTAACACCGAATCGAAATCTCGATTCTTAGTTCCAGTTGCATACCGCTTACGGCACCTAACATGCCAATATGGAATAACATAGGAATTCCACCATAACTTCTGAACCACTACTAGGGTGAACACTTCATTATATAGAAAACCCCTTTACTTACCTCAATTCATGAGAATCATAACCACACATAATCACACCGAAGGTACTGAGCACTGTTGCACCTGTGCCATTTCAACCATGGCTAACCAAATCTATATTCCTTTTAGTCATCTTTAATTGCCTCAGAGATGATAGTAGCTCCCTTCAACTCATAGCAACTCAATCCCTCACTCTTACCGAGTGACCCTGACTAGACCGTGCTGCCTAAATCCTGCAGCCCGTCTCATACCCTTCCAATAACCATTTATACAATCCGGAGTTAATTTATCTCACTCCTCCAATACTATTATGCATGCCGACAATAACATAGAACACTTCAACCTTTTCCCCTTTCTCAGCAGCTACGCTGTAAAAGCTCGATCCTTACTCACACAACTGCTCGAAATCCTTAGATACCGCCTTCCTTAACCTTGGAATTCACTAGGACCGCTATTGAGAGTCACCCACTCTGACTGGCCCCGAATACAATCAACTCCAAGGCTCTTCTAGCATATGAACATCCTCTCAATGAAGTACGTGACTGAGTCACTGCCCTTACAACTTGCCTATGCCTTAAGCATAAATACTGAACCTTTCGAAGCCCAACCTTGGTCCAATAGGACCTACTTGTGCACATATTCATCAAATCCCATGCATAATCACCATTTTACTCCTTTCCCTTAGCTGAAACAACTTGCCAATACGCCGACAATCCGCAACCCCATGAGAACATAATCCTACAACACAACGGCAGGTGGTGGGACTCCCCACTTATCCCGAAGCTACATCCTTGCACCAATCTAGACCTTGCTGAGATCCTTTCTCCTTTGCTAACATGATCTTGCTCAACCAACCCGTCCAACAACGCTACGTTACACACCCTCTACAACAGCAATAACCCATCCCAAGCCTGCTCTCATTCACCAACCTTGCTTGTCCGTCCACTCCTCATGGACCTCTACTAAATGCATCACAACATCTTCAAATTCACCGCCACATTGCATCCAGTCTTCATCCCTGACAACTTCTCTCTGTTGAATCCAACCTTCCGCCGAATAACCAACATTTCAGATTAAGCTCGTGGACCTAATCCCCGTCCACTAAAATTCTCAAAGTATTCCAAACTTCTCCTCAAGATAGGCAGCTGTCTTACCGCTAAACTCATATGCTACGCTGCTACTCTCCCACTTTGGTTAAACTCATTCCTTTAACCACTACCTAACTTCCTTTTCTTATGCCTGGACCTTTAGAAATTTAGCCGCCGCTTGACACTTCTCACATAACTTCCTTCATCGAATGCTGCCCAATTGTTGCCTCAATTCAATATCATTCCCCATAGCTCTTAAACCGGCATACCACTACGACTTCAAACTTTTCGAAGATCATCTTTCTCGGGTCGCCTTAATTAGAAATGCTCATTACATGCTGAACCACAACACACCACGACCTCGGAAAGCCGCTTCTTCGATACTTCTACACAACACTCTGACCCAATGCAACCGAAGCAATATAACACCGGCGAACTTAACACATTCTATTCGATCAAAAACACTGATACCACATCACGGATGAAAACTCCACCTCGCTTGATAGCACCAAGTCTCATTACTTTATCAACCCCCACCTGACCATTCATAGCCCCAATGCCTTTCCTTTGCCGGAACTAAAACACTGAAATCTTGAAACCACGCCCTGAGAAGACCTCCCTTCAAGCCATTCATCACCCCAACATATGGGCAAGCATTCTATCATCGTATCGACATCGCGCGATAACCAATCGTGAGCATCATCACAACTTGAGCATGATCTCAAAGCCCTCGGAATCACAGCTACTGGGCTGACACACATAATATTCATCCGCAAAGCCACGGAAATAGCTTCAATCAACCTTGCAGGGAGGAACATCACGCACCACATCCATAGTATCATTTAAATTCCTCGAAATCCTGATTCATAGAAAGCGCTTCACGACGCGTAAGATTGAGTAGGCATAAGCCTTAGAGGAATCAAATCGCACGATGAGTAATCAAGATGGGAAGTACTCCGAACAGCCTCGTAGCCTCTCGAAGATAAGTACAGACGTCTCTATACCGATCCGCAAGACTCTACTAGACTTGATCATGACTCGTGAAACCTACAGGAACCTAGAGCTCTGATACAACGTTGTCACGACCCAAATTCTATGGGTTGTGATGGTGCCGGACACACTGTCAGGCAAGCCAATCCCTAAACTAGTTCAAACAACTTCCTGCTTAACATTTTTGAAATCATGCCTTTTTCTGCATTTATAACCAAAAAAAAAAACAAATTCTCGTAAACTAAATACCGCGGAAAATCCACTTAATGCAGTACAAGAAATACCAACACCTCCCCAGAACCCGGTGACACAAGTACATGAGCAATTTCTAAGAATTTATACAATTATACAACTCTTGTCCGAGAATTTAAATTGGACAAAGGCAATATAGGTAAAATGTAAGTACACAGAAGGGAGACTCTGCCAACTGCGGAACACCTCCGGATGAATGCAGCCCGTATAAGTCTCCAAATCAATCACTAAACTATAAAGGTACATGTGCAACACAATGCACAGAAAGTGTAGCAAGAGTACATATACATATATGTACCCAGTGAGTATCCCGTCTAATCTCGAAGAAGTAGTGACGAGAGGCCGACTTGACACTCACTAAGGTCCAACAGTATGATATAACAATGATAAAACGAATAAAAGCGGAAGACATGTGAGACAGTGAGTAGCAATTATGTAAAAAGCACAGAAATCCAAGTAAATACTGGAACGATAACAATGGCCACTTTCTTTTCCCCAAATATCCAATACAAGTCAATAACCATGAAATAATTCCAAATAATCATGCGCACACAGGAATAAGACAACCGGCGGGAGTCATAAGGAAAAACAGCTATGCACGGCCAAGGATCGAACGACCCGTCCCAAAAGTGCATGCTTAACATAGTCATGTATGCGCACTGCCGAGGATCGAACGACCCGAACCATAAGTGCATCTTTCAATGTAACCATATCATAACATAGTACAACTTCGTCCATGCACTGCCGAGGATCGAACGGCCCGTTCCAAAAGTGCATTCTCAATTGTATCATCTCTTTGCACTGTCGAGGATCGATAGGCCCGTCCCAAAAGTGCACGTTTCAATCCGCCGTGGCGTACGACCCGCTCCCATGTGAGTTGGGGAAATCACACATCGCTCGCGGAATATAAATTGCGAAGCGGTCACATGCACACACAATAATCTTTAAAAATTTACATTCCATAACCAATTCCTTCCAATTATCAAATTCCATAAAATCTCAGAGAAAAGCAATATCACGCAAAATCATGAGTTCATAGTATATATGTCATTTGCAAGAAAGAGTATAAGGCATGCCGTGGCCCTAAAATTTTGCGATATGGCACAATTCCTTTTTATATTACTTTCCGTAAAATAATTTCTTTTCTATTATTTAAATTCCATAAATGTTAGAGAAACAAAAACTACACATATAATCAGGGCTCATAACATATAGTTCATTACGAGTAGAAAACAGAGCATGATGTGGGGCCTACTACCTGGACATAGCAATAATAGCCGCTACGCACGGACTCTCGTCACTTGGTGCGTACGTAGCCCCCACAAACAATTACACACAGCACAATAGAACACCTATTGAACAATTCCTTCTTACAAGGTTAGAAAGGAGACTCACCTCGCCTCGAAGATCCATACCCGGCTTCCAAGACTCTATGACAACTCCAATGGATGCACGACGTCCCAAAACTATCAAATAATGGCAATTCAATGAAAATATACTCTAATATTTGCTAAAAATTCAGATTATATTGTCACGACCCGAATTGTCACGTCCCAAAACTATCAAACTAGACAAGACAACGTTTGGACTAAATAAAACTCATTGACAACTAAAGCGAACAAGATAAATAAGGCATCGATGGCCCACAATGTGAAGGTTGACAAATAACAAAAATATAACATAGCAATTTTGAAATAAAACCCATATACAAATCCCAGAACTGGTGTCACATACTCACGAATTGTCTAAGAGATTACTAAAACAAAGGTCTGAAAATAAGTACATAAGACTGTCTTTGAAATATAAAGTAATACAGAGCTGAAAGTGAAGAGTAGAAGGTGACGCCAAGGCCCACGAACGTCTGCGGGTCTACCTCGATATATCCTGTATGAACTGATGAGATGCTCCGACCGTCAGTGATCACTAGGTTCGGCTGCGTAGTCTGCACAACATAAAGAAGTGCAGGTGTAGCATCAGTACAACCGACCCCATGTACTGAGTAAGTGCCGAGCCTAACCTCGGCGAAGTAGTGACGAGGCTAGGACCGACAACATTATATGTACCTGTGCAATTCTATATAATAACAGGAAAAATATCGACTGAAATAAGCAAGTAAGACAGATACGGGGAGAACATGCTAGGGGTAAAAGGGGAAACAAAATGCTAGCACGGTAGGACAGGGTAATAACTGAACTGTAAAGATAAAGGCTGAAATTTAACTTCTCAAACAAATAATGAACAGCATAAGGCATGGCATGTCCCCTCGTGCAATAAATAATCAACGATCAACACGGCATGTCCCCTCGTGTGATAAATAATAAACAATCAGCACAACATGTCCCCTCGTGCGACAGATAATAAACGATCAACACAGCATATCCCCTCGTGTGATAATAACAAACAAGCAATAATATAATGCGAAAAATCAACAATAAGAAGTCTCAAGTATATGGAAATGCTCAATAAAATTCTACTGTCCCGGCAAGGGGAAATCATCAATTACAAACTCAACAAATGCCCGACAAGGGTCTCAACTACAACCAACCTCGCATCAGAAATACAATTTCACAGTGTGAGCCTCAACTAAAGCAAATAACTCAATAACTCCCCACGTCATGAAACAACATCAAGGTGTCACTACTAATTCACCAATTACTCATAGTAAGGGGAATATTTAGAATACAGTAAGTTTCATCACAATTGACTCACGGGCATGCTTGACCGCAACATATAGGCACTCGTCACCATGCCTATACGTTGGACATGAGTTACACATAGCAAATAAGACTCTATACCTAATCCCTCAAGCTGGGGTTAGGCCAAACACTTACCTCGGCTCCAAAAATGCAAGTGAAGCCTCAATCACAACCTTCCCTCTCGAATCCAACTTCGAATCGGTAATATCTAGACATAATGGATTTATTAACATCAATGAGTACTCAATAAACCAATTCCCAAGTCTAATTATACATTTCCTACTATTCTTCCAAGAATACTAAAATTCGACCCCAGGCCCTCACGTTTAGATTTTTGAAAATTCATGAAGGAATCAATTACCCAGAGTCTAAGGATCGAAGTTATGTGATTTATACAAGAATTCATGGCCTAACATGGAAAGTCACAAAATCCTTATGAACCCTTAAATTACTACCTAATTCTATGATTTTTAGATGATTAGTAGTGAATTTAACTAGGAATTAATGTTAAAACTAGAAGTTTATGGGGTTTAACTTACCTCTTATAGTGGGTGGTCATGGAAGGTGCTGCCCAAACTTGGATTCTCTCTAATGGAGGTTGATGCTGGGCAGGTGCAGTCACGCGCCTACGAGAAATCTTCGCCCCTGCGGAAAAGGGCCTAGGACCCTGGCCTCGCACCTGCGGAGTTGGGAGCCGCGCCAATGGTCCCGCTCCTGCGGAATTTGTTCCGCACCAGCGGACTTTGGGCTGAGGATCGCACCTGCGGAGGGATTTCCGCACCAGCGGACCCGCTCCTGCGGAATTTGTTCCATACCAGCGGAGGATCCGCACCTACGAGGCTAGTTTTTGGCCTCAGCTGTTAACCTTCTGAAATCCACCTGAGGCCCTCGGGACCTTAACCAATTATACCAACATGTCCCAAAATATGATACGAACTCGTTCGAGGCCTCAAATCACATCAAACAACTTTGAAATCATGGAACGCACTCCAATTCAAGCTTTATGAACTTTGAAATTTCAAACTTCTACATCCGATGCCGAAACCAATCAAATCACGCCCGATCAACCCTAAAGTTTGCACACAGGTCATATTCGACATTACGGACTTGCTCCAACTTTCGGAACTGGAATCCGACCCCGATATCAATAAGTCAAACACTCGGTCAAACTTCTCAAAAACCTTCAAATTTCTATCTTTAGCCAAATGACTTCAAAATGAGCTCCGGACATCCGAATTCACTTTCGATCGCGCTCCCAACTCCAGAATCACCATACGAAGCTATTCCCAGACTCGGAATCCCAAACATACATCAATATCATTGAAATGCGCTTCAAGCCAAACTTAGAAAATTTCTTAAAAAATGTTGACTTCCACAATATACACCGAAACGCTCCCGGGTTATCCAAATCCTGATCCAGACATACGCCCAAGTCCGAAATCATCATACAAACCTGTTTGAACCTTCGAATCCTGATTCCGAGGTCGTTTACTCAAAATTAGTCTTACTCAATTTCTTCAACTTAAGGCTTTTAAAATGAGAATTTTCCTTTCAATTTTAACTCCGAACCTCCTGAATTTCAACTCTGACCATAGACACAAGTCACAATACCCTAAATGAAGTTGTTCATGACCCCCAACAGCTGAACGATCTGGATTTCAAAATGACCGGTCGGGTCGTTACATAAATTGCATAAGGCTAAGCTCTGCCTTCCCAATGCATGTGACTAAGCATTGTCTCCACCTTGCATGAGGCTAAGCTCTTCCTTGCCATTTCATTAGACCAAGCATTGTCTCAACCTTGCATAAGGCTAAGTCCTGCCTCCTCAATTGCATAAGGTTAAGCTCTACCTTCCCATTGCGTGAGACTAAGCATTGTCTCCATCTTGCATGAGGCTAAGACTTGCCTCCTCAATTGCATAAGGATAAGCTCTTCCTTCCCATTGCATTAGACTAAGCATTGTCTCCACCTTGCATGAGGCTAAGCCATGCCTCCTCAATTGAATAAGGCTAAGCTCTTCCTTCCCATTGCATGAGACTAAGCATTGCCTCCACCTTGCATGAGGCTAAGCCCCCCTCTTCGATTGCATAAGTCTAAGCTCCGCCTTCCCATTGCATGAGGCTAAGCATTGTCTCCACCTTGCATGAGGCTAAGCCCTGCCTCCTCAAATGGCTAAGCATTGCCTTCCCATTGCATGAGACTAAGCATTGTCTCTAACCTTACATGAGGCTAAGCCCTGCCTCATCGATTACATAAGGCTAAGCTCTGCCTTCCCCTTGCATGAGACTAACCATTGCCTTCCATCGCACGAGACTAAGATTGCCTCCGCTCTTTCACGAGACTATGCATTGTCTCTCCCTGCATAACGACAAATGCTATGCTACTCGAAACCTTGCATTATTCTCTACCTCAGGGGTAAGCTCTACCCCCGATCTTACACAAGACTAAGCTCTGTCTTGTTTCATTCCGCATAACCAAGCATCATATTATTGCATCTCATGGGCTGAAATACCGCCATTTTTTCCAAAGGCGTCATAGTCTAAAGGCATCATCCTCATAGCCGAAAGACACCATGCCATCACCTGAGGATATCTCAATATTACACATCATTATTCAAAGGTATCGTAGTTTAGAGGCACCATACTGATTGCCCGAGAACATCATTTCATGGCCTGCGAATCCTTTACCGTGCAATTCATGGCCCAGGACATCATAGTCTAAGGACACCATCCTCACCGTCCAAAGACAATATTCATGGTCCAAAGGGAATTTGCATCACGTCTAAATTCTCGCAATAATCCATATATACTTGCAGGCATTCTATTTTAGGTTTTGCAGGTAATCCAACAATAACAGTTCTCCTAACGGTAGCAATCTTCGCCCCGGTCTCCGTTCAAATTCATATTTTGCAATTACTACTAACGTAACCAATCACTGTCTTTTACCCATTTCCATTTGATGACCGTACAAATATCCATAACCGCTCCCAGATACATCCATTTACAATCCCGATATAGATCTGTCTAGAAAAGCCCATCCGTTCCTACAACAACTCCATCAGTTTATTCCACTGTTGGATCCAGAACTACACATTTAGTGATTCCTGTAAAACCATGGTTATGTAAGCATCTCAGAAACCAGGGTTCAACCTATATTTTTTAAAGATCACCCCATTCGGTCAGAATCAGTCATCATTTGTTTACCCGACGACTCTTTCATCCTTTCCGGGTAAAGAGGGGCATCTATTGATACCCAATGTTCCCTCATTTTTAAATATATATATATATATATATATATAGTGCATATAAATAATCATTTTGATTTATGAGCACGCACAAGTATTCTAAAAAAAATTCATAATTTTTAAAGACTTTAAATCAATTTATTTCTGCATTATTATTATATAAATATCAGATAATTACCCTCCAAATTATTTTTATGATGATTTAATCATCTAAACTTATCATTTATACTAATATGAGGTCTTAAATATTTTCAGTGAATTTCTTATAATTACATTTGTATTTTTTGGGCTAAATTGCAAATTTCTCAATAATAGCTCACATGCATGTATAATTACATAATTTATGAAAAAAATAAATTTTATATTTTTACAATGTTAAATAGTTTTTTTAATCATTTTCAGGCACAAATGATATTTTTGTGATTTATTTATCACTTTTATAAATTATTTATTTGA
This sequence comes from Nicotiana undulata, assembly GCA_005239495.1. Taxonomy (NCBI): domain Eukaryota; kingdom Viridiplantae; phylum Streptophyta; class Magnoliopsida; order Solanales; family Solanaceae; genus Nicotiana; species Nicotiana undulata. The sequence continues at coordinate 43,768 of ML253995.1, forward strand.
TTAAAATTGGGTATTTAAAATCTAGACATGAATTCCTCCTATTTTCATACCTAAAACTACCCAGACCTCAGCCGAAATTACCCCAAACCATGCTTAATATCATGCAATGGAAGGCAATGCTTAGCCTTATGCACTTAAGAAAGCAGGGCTTAGCCTCATGCAAGGAGTGGAGAAAATTCTTAGTCTCATGCAAATAGAAGGCAGAGCTTAGCCTTATACAATCGAGGAGGTAGGGCTTAGCCTCATCCAAGGTTTGAGACAATGCTTAGTCTCAGGCAATGGGAAGGCATTGCTTAGACTTATGCAATTGATGAGGCCGGGCTTAGCCTCATGCAAGTTTAAGCCAATGCTTAGTCTCATGCAATGGGAAGGCAAAGCTTAGCCTTATGCAATTGAGGATGCATGGCTTAGCCGCATGCAAGATGAAGACAATGCTTAGTCTCATGCAATGAGAAGGCAGAGCTTAGCCTTATGCGATTGAGGAGGAAGGGCTTAGCCTCATGCAAGGTGGAGATAATGCTTAGTTTCACGCAATGGGAAGGTAGAGCTCAGCCTTATGCAATTTAGGAGGCAGGGCTTAGACTCATGAAAAGTTGAGACAATTCTTAGTCTCATGCAATGGGAAGGCAGAGCTTAGCCTTATGCATTTGAGGAGGCATGGCTTAGCCTTATGCAAGGTGGAGACAATGCTTAGTCTCATTCAATGTGAAGGCAGAGCATAACCTTATGCAATTGAGGAGGTAGAGCTCAGCCTCATGCAAGGTTGAGACAATGCTTAGTTTCACGCAATGGGAAGGTAGAGCTTAGCGTTGTGAAATTGAGGAGACAATGCAGGAGATATATTTGCGTTTGGCAGCTTTGTCATTATAAAGACAGTGATTTTAAGGTGCACGCGTACTTGTGGCTTATCCTTGTGCCTGCATCCAAAGGAAAATCGTGAGTTTTACCGGGGAGGTTGGTTTGTACCTCCGCCTGCTTTCTTTTCTTTTGCTCTGCATTGAAATCCTGCTCGAGTTAACCATGGGTAGCATCTGGCTAAAATAAAGTTTTCAAAAAATATGTGTGCATAGTTATTTAAAACATAGTAATATGCAATATTAAATAAATTAGATGAACCAATAATTACGACACTATCAGAGACATTGCGACCTCCTTGCCATGGAATTTTAAGGGTCCTCCTAAAAATTCTGCCCCAGTTTCTGATTGTGGGAAAAATGAAAATTTTATTGAATTGTGACCAAACCCACAGGGCTGCCTACGTATCCCCTCTTAAACAGGAATTAGGTCAAGCGTAGTTCAGTTACATCAGGTTGCATAAATGTAAACAGCTTAAACATAATATCTTTTGACTGCGATGGATAGGATTTGGCCAAACTTCTCCATCCATTCCTGCAAGTATGAGTGCTCCTCCCGTTAGTACTCTGTGGACCATGTAGGGTCCTTTCCAGTTGGATGAAAATTTTCATTTGGCTTCATCCTGATGTGGAAAGATCCGTTTCAGCACCAGCTGCCCTGGTGCCTACTGTCTAGGTTTGACCTTTTTGTTGAAAGCTCTGGACATCCTATTCTGATAGAGTTGCCCATGACACACTACATTCATTCTTTTCCCATCAATGAGAGCTAAGTTTTCATAGCGGCTCATTATTCACTCTGCATCACTGAGTTCAGCTTCTTGTATAATTCTCAAGGAAGGAATTTCTAGCTCGGCGGGAATGACGGCTTTAGTACCGTAGACCAGCAAATAAGGAGTTGCCCCGATTGATGTGCGGACTGTGGTACGGTATCCCAATAAGGAAAATGGTAACTTCTCGTGCCATTGCTTGTGATTTTCTACCATCTTCCTTAATATCTTCTTAATGTTCTTGTTAGCGGCCTCCATACCTCCATTCATTTGGGGACGATATGCTGTTGAATTCTTATGCATGATTTTGAAGGTCTCGCACATTGCTTTCGTTAGGTCACTGTTGAGATTGGCGGTGTTGTTGGTGATGATGGATTCTGGAACCACAAATTGGCAAACAATACGGTCTCGGAGGAAATCTGCGATGACTTTCTAGGTTACAGCTTTGTAAGATTCCGCTTCAACCCATTTTGTGAAGTAGTCTATGGCCACTAGAATTAACATGTGCCCATTTGAAGCGGTGGGCTCGATTGGTCGAATGACATGCATTCCCCAGGCGGAAAAAGGCCAAGGTGCACTTGTTGCATTATGTTCATTTGAAGGTACCAGTATCATATCTGCATGTATTTGGTACTGATGACATTTCTGGACATACCTGATGCAGTCTGTTCCATAGTCATCCAAAAATATCCTACTGTAAGTATATTTTTGGCTAGGACATAACCATTAATATGTGTGTGCACGGGTAAAATCGGAAAGACCGATTTTGCTTTTTTCATTGTGTTTGATAGCCTATCCATGTAAGACTCGAGGCATGGTTCGGGATCTGATTTTGGGAATCCTTTACGTACGGTTTCGAGGGAACATAGGCCCGGTACTAGCGCAAGAAAGTGGCACAAGGACCGAAACGACTAAGTCTGCAACAAAGTACAAATCCACACTCAAGCATTAAATGGATGTATCATTCGCAAATCTTTGTAATAAATGCTAAATTTACAATGTTGGGACTCCCCCTCCATTATAAAGGGGACCCTTATTGCTTTTTAAGAACAAGACATTGAATACAAGGAACAAGAATATTCTCTGCTTCATTACTAAAACACTCCCTATTATCTCCATGTTAGCTCATTTACTTGCATTTACTGTATTTCATTAATTATTCTTCATTTATATATAGCTCATTATTGATCATAAATAGCATACTTCGAAGCCAACAAAGTTGTTATCTCTTCATCAATCGCCCAACGGTAGCCCCGAGGCCAGCATCGAACACCTGATTCGAAGCATCTCGGTTTGCTTGCTCTTGATTTCATACTGCTTTTACCCTACCTGCTTCAATCGCACTTAGCATCAACTGCCTAATAACTAGCATTAAAATAAATCGCATATTTTTAGAACCACATAATCAAATATAATTTTAATTACCATTTTTAAGGTAAACAATGTAGTCCGAAGGTTCCAACGTGAATCTTTTCGAGCAGTTTGGAAGCTTCCTTGGCGTCAACACAGCGTAATAGCCCTAGATCTGGAGTCCTTCTATACATTCCTCCACTTTGGAAGAAATGATTGAACAATGTCCAGAGTGTGCGTTTCTAAGTATGGTTTTCATGATCCGGATACTCTCATTTCGCCAAGTACTCCTTGATATCGTGAAACCATGGATTTCCACTTGTTTCTTCTTCAACATGAGTACAATAAGGAGGTTTATTATGGATCCTTAGCAGAATGGGAACGATGAAATTCTTATCCGAATGCTGTATCATGGAGGAAAAAGTGGCCAATGCATATGCGAACTCATTCTGGATTCTCGGGACATGTCTGAACTCTATCTTCGTGAACCTCTTCATCATCTCTTTTACATGATACAAATATGGTAATATCTTTGTATTATTTGTATCCCATTCTCCTTGCACCTGATGTACTAGCAGATCCAAATCACCAATTACCAGCAATTCTGGGATATTCATGTCAACGGCCAGATTAAGCCCCAATATGCAAGCCTCATATTCCACCATATTATTGGTGCACAAAAATATGAGTTTTGTAGACACCGAGTAATGTTGACCGGTTTATAACACCAAAACGGCTCCAATACCCACTCCTTTTAAATTTGCAGCTCCATCAAAGATCCATATCTACCATTTGTATTGATCTCGTCGTCCATTAAAGATAATCAAGAAGGTTAGCTAAAATGTACGTTGGTGCTCGACAAGTTTGGCCCGGGTGCTGGTCATGATCCTCTACTTTGGGTCGTGACAAACTTGGTATCAGAGCTGGTCTGTCCTAGGGGTTTTCTATGAGCCGTGTCTAGTAGAGTCTTGATTATGGATGTGTAGCGCTCCACATTTATAATTAGGAGACTAAATGACATCTAGGGTTGTTACCTTCTTCCTGAATCTAGATCGTGCGTAGAGTTGTTCTTTAGTGTTCGTCTCTAATATTAACCTTGTTTTCTTTCAGCGATTCCTTCGACTAGGAAGCAAGCGATTAGTAGACGTCTTGATACAGCTGCAGAAGAGGGTACCAGTTAGGTACCTTAAGCCGGAGCAGGCCAAGGTGAGGCTTAGAGTGAGATATCGTCTCATACCTCATCTACTCCGTCTATTCCCGAGGATATTAGGAGGCACCCATCACCACCAGTTCCTCTGTCTAGCACTAAAGACTAGGATATGCGGAGTGCGGTGCAGTTGTTGACTTGCTTGGTAGATGCTCAAGCTCAGAGGCAGAATACCGGTGTTATTGGTAATTGTACTAGTATGAGAGTTCATGATTTTATTAATCTAGACCCTATAGTGTTTACCGGATCAGACCGCAAGGAGGACCCGCAGACTTTTATTAATCAGTTTCATCGTACACTACGGGTTATGCATGCTACTGATACATAGGCAGTTGAGTTGGCTTCTTATCGGTTACGGGATTTAGCAATTTTCTGGTATGATAGTTGGGAGAGATCCAGGGGTCCGTACGCTCTTCCAGCTTTGTGGAAGGAATTTTCTGAGGCCTTTCTTTGTCACTATTTGCCAGTTGAGATACAACGAGCTAGAGCTGATAAGTTCTAGAACCTTAGACAAGGTAATATGAGTGTGCGAGAGTATAATATGCAGTTTGATTCTTTAGCAAGGTATGCTCCCCATATGGTGGCATAGATGAGTGATAGGGTGCATATATTCGTGAACGGGTTGGGACCACATCTGATAAATGAGTGCACGACAGCCTCCTTGGTGGAGGGCATGGATATTTCTCGTATTCAGGCTTATGCCTAGACCCTAGAGGATCGTAAGAGCCAGCAAAGGACAAATAGGGAGCAGGATAGGTCCATCCTAAGAGGGAGAGATTTTTAGGGTATTCTCATGACTTCGGAGGTAGTGTTAGGCCCCAGTCTTTGAGGAGTTCGGCGCCACCTATAGCTAGTGCTCCTCTACAGTTTCAGAGGCCTCGGTATGATCGATTTACCTATTCTGGTCCAGGTCAGAGTTCGAGGGCATCAGGCTCGCAATATCATAGGGATATTAGTCAGACGAGACCCCCAACACCCCATTTTGATCAGTGCGGCAAGGTCCACTTTGAACTGTGCCGTTGAGGTTCTGATGTTTGCTATTCTTATTGACAGCCTGGCCATATGATGCGGGATTTTCCTAACAGAGAAGGTGGTGGTATGGCTCAGCCAACTGGATCTTTGTGTTGTTCTTCCTCATCAGTTCGACCTCCAGCACGCGGTTTTCAATAGTGCCGAGTTCAAGTGGTTCTCAAAATCAAACTTATGCTCTAGTAGGTCTACAAGATCTCGAATCGTCTCAGGATGTTGTTACAAGTATATTGTGTGTGTTTTCTTACAATGTATATGTGTTGATTGATCCGGGATCTACATTATCATATGTTACACCCCTTGTGGTTAATAAGTTTTGCGTTGAACCTGAATTGATAAGTAAACCACTTACGGTATCTACTCCGATAGGAGATTCTGTGATTGATAGAAGGGTATATAAAGGTTGCAAAGTGATAATTTGTAGTCGTCAAACCTCGACGAATTTATTTGAATTAGAAATGGTTGATTTCGATGTGATAACGGGAATGGACGGGTTGGCCTCATGCAATGCAAATGTGGATTGTTGTACGAAGATGGTTAGGTTTCAATTTCCTGATGAACCCGTCATCAAATGGAAGGGGAACATTTTTACGCCGAAAGGTAGGTTTATTTACTATCTTAAGGCAAGGAAGATGATCTCGAAAGGTTGCATTTATCATCTCGTTCGCGTTAGGGATGCTGAGGCGAAGCCGCCTACTCTATAATCCATCCCCGTGGTCAATGAATTTCCAAATGTTTTCCCAGATGAACTCCCAAGCCTTCCTCCTGAAAGGAAGATTGAGTTCAGAATTAATGTGTTTCCGGACACTCAACCCATATCTATTCCTCCATACAGGATGGCCTCGACAGAGTTGCAAGAATTGAAGGCGCAGTTGAAGGACTTGCTGGATAAGGGCTTTATTAGGCCTAGCACTTTACTTTGGGGTGCGCCAGTCCTGTTCGTGCGGAAGAAACATGGGTGGTTAAGGATGTGTATTGATTATCGACAGTTGAATAAGTTTACTATAAAGAACAAGTACCCACTTTCAAGTATTGACGACATGTTTGACCAAGTCCAGGGTGCCAAGTATTTCTCCAAGATTGACTTACGTTCAGGGTATCATCTGGTGAGGGTTAAGGAGAAGGATATTCCAAAGACGACCTTTTGGACAAGATATGGGCACTTTGAGTTCTTGGTGATGTCGTTCGGGCTAACAAATGCCCCAACAAATTTTATGGATCTCATGAATACTGTATTCAGGCCCTATCATGATGTCTTCGTGATTGTATTCATTGATGACATTTTGGTGTATTCTCGTTCGAAGGCGGAATATGCGGGCCACTTACGGATAGTATTACAGACGCTTCAAGATCATAAGTTATTTGCTAAGATCTCCAAATGTGATTTCTGGCTGAACTCAGTAGCATTCCTTGGACATGTGATATCTGACGAGGGTATTAGTGTCGACACTCAAAAGATCAATGCAATAAAGAATTGGCCGAGACCTGCAACACCATCAAAAGTCTTCATCTTCCTGGGGCTAGCATGATATTATAGACGATTTGTAGAAGTGTTTTCCTCTATATCAACACCATTGACTAAGTTAACATAGAAAGCTACTAAGTTCCAGTGGTCTGGCACTTGTGGACAAAGTTTTTAGGAGTTAAAGAATTGATTGACATCTGCGCTAGTGCTCACTTTCCTAGAAGGAACAAAAGGTTATGTGGTATATTGTGATGCCTCATGTATAGGTTTGGGGTGCGTATTGATGCAACATGGTAAGGTGATTGCTTATACATTAAGACAATTGAAGAAGCATGAATAGAATTACTCGACCTATGATTTGGAATTGGCTGCAGTAAAATATGCTTTGAAAATATGGCGGAACTACTTGTACGGCGTCCATGTTGACATCTACATAGATCACAAGAGTTCACAATACATCTTCAAGCAGAAGTAGTTGAATTTGAGGCAGCGTAAGTGGCTAGAATTACTGAAATATTACGATGCCGAGATATTGTACCATCTCGGTAAAGCCAATGTTGTGGCAGACACTCTCAGTTGTAAGTCAATGGGAAGCGTAGTACACATTGAGGAAGGTAGACAGGGTTGGCTAAAGTGCTTCTTCAGCTAGCCAACATGAGAATCAGATTGTTAGACTCTAATGACGAAGGTGTTAATATACGGAATACATCAGAATCATCTTTGGTAACCGAGGTAAAATCACGACAATATGAAGATCCTACCTTAGTACGATTGAGATATAGCATTCAGCAGTGTAAAATTACATCTTTTGAGATCGGAGTAGATATGACACTTTGATACTAGGGCCGATTATGTGTGCCTAATGTTGCAGGGTTTAGAGAGAAGATTTTTTAGATTCATCAATGCCGATATTCCATCCATCCCGACTCAACAAAGATGAATTATGATGTTAAGAAGCAGTATTTGTGGGATAACATGAAGAATTCTATTGTGGAATTTGTATCCCAGTGTCCTAATTGTCAACAAGTAAAAATCGAACATCAGAAACAAAGTGGATTGCTTCAGAATATAGAGATTTCGACCTGGAATTGTGAGGTGATTAATATGGACTTCATTATTGGATTACCTCGCTCTTATCTTAAGTTTGACTCCATATGGATAATAGTTGATCGAATTACAAAATGTGCCCATTTTTTGCCACTTAAGACAACTTACACAGCTGAAGATTATGCGAAGTTGTATATCAAGGAGATTGTTAGGCTTCATGGTGTGCCGGTATCTATTATATCAGACCGAGGAGCGCAATTTGCGGCTAACTTTTGGAGGTCTTTTCATAAGAGTTTAGGCACACAAGTGAATCTCAACACTGCATTCCATCCACAAACTGACGGACAAGCTGAACGTACCATTCAGACACTTGAAGATATGTTACGAGCATGTGTTATGGATTTGAAGGGGAATTGGGATGACCATATTCAACTCATAGAATTTTCCTACAATAATAACTACCATTCCATTATGAAAATTGCTCCATACGAGGCACTATATGGGAGGAGATGTAGATCACCACTTGGATGGTTCGAAGTCGGTGAAACAGAACTATATGAGCCAGATTTGATTCACCAAGCCATTGAGAAGGTGAAACTGATACAAGAGCGGCTGAGGATGGTTCCAAGGAAGCAAAAGTCTTATTCTGATGTCTGACATCGTGATATGGAGTTTGAGGTTGGTGATTGGGTTTTCTTCAGGATCTCGCTGATGAAGGGTGTTATGCATTTTGGGAAGAAGGGTAAGCTGAGTCCACGGTATATCAGTTTGTATAAAATTCTTCGACGAATTGGATAGGTTTCTTATGAGTTAGAATTACCATCGGTATTGGAATTGTTCACCCGATATTCCATGTATCTATGTTAAGGAAATGTATTGGAGACCCTTCTCGGGTCGTCCCTATCAAAGATATGTACAAGTTAGATCGACGTATGAAGAAGTGCCAGTGGCTATATTAGATCGAGAAGTCCGCAAGCTGAGAACAAAGGATGTTACTTCCGTCAAAGAATTGTGGAGGAACAAGAACATGGAATAAATTACATGGGAAGAAGAAGAGGATATGAAGTCTAAATACCCTTACTTGTTCCAGATTCAAAATAACGAGGATTCCGGGGTAACGCAGGATGCATTAGAAGGTGAAATGACTCTATTAGGTCAGTAGTAGCTTGAGAATACTCGTCCTTAATACAAAATGGTGATATACATATAATGTACATATCTATTATGCTTGGTATAGCCTTTTGAGACTATACGTTGGGTTTAACTGCTTGCAAGTTTGGCTAGTATCCATTTTATATAGGAAACTTGGCCGGAAATTTTCGTTGGAATCCACGATGAGTTAGGCTCCCCATAAACCCTTACATTCGAGGACGAGTGTTCCTAAGAGGGGGAGGGTGTTACAACATATATTCACGTACATTGGTCCATGCCATAAGTTAGTCTACATAAATATGAGAAGATATTATCTTTGAGAGTATAAGAAGTTAATCCTATTGGTCTTAAATGATACAAGAGTGTATAAGGGTGATTAACAAGTATAAGAAGTTAAACGAATCAAGGATGATGTACCCCGTATTTTCGGGTAAACATAGGGGTGTTTAATATTCTCAAGAGTTCGTGTTTTAAGGTATTTGAATCATATAATATCCTTATAAAAATTATTTAAGTCAAATGAGTTATGAAATAAAAGTCGACAAAAGTTGTCGCAACTTATGTTCATAATTTTACTTAAACTTTAGGTCAAATGTTACGAAGCTTTGCTCCCACTTCCCTTTGAATTAAGGGGTGATTTACCCACCAAATTGAATATCTATGAGTCTAGTTTCCAAAGTATTAAACCGTTTATCAATACAACAACGGAGTAGAGAGATATAGGCATTGTTACGAGACTGCACAGGCTGGTAGGTGACAAGTAGGTGTGTCACCTACTTGGTTAAATGAGAGCCCCAAAAGAGGCAATTTTGGGTGGGCTAAAGATCCCATTTAAATATTATCTACTGCTATATAACCCTCATTATATATCACAAATAACCAGACCTAAAACCCTGCAAACTTCATCCCAAAAATTATCCACAAACCCTAATTGATTTTCTCTTTCTTTCAAGTTTTACAACCTAGAGTTTGAAGAACCAAGATAAGGGATGAGTTATCCAACAAGTAAGGTAAGTTTAAAGCTCTCTTTAATCCATTGTTTCTGCTGTAAATTTATGGTAATTCGTCATATACTTGTAAGAACTCACGGGACGGTGATCGAAAGCCGTGAGTTCGAGTTATTCATCTATAGCAGACTGTTTTGTGGATTGTTTTGTGTTGCTGCTGGGCTGCGTGTTTTACTACTATTTTGTGAGTTTTTGAGTAGTAAGGGTGTGTAGAAACACCATATAGATGTAGGTTAGTCGGCTGGTCATTCGTCATAACATTTCGGGGTCGTTTGACACTACTACGGTGGTCGTTTTGTGTATAAATAGATTGTGGTGTGTTGGGTTGTTTGGTGATTGTTTTGACTTGTGTTAAGTCATATATATATAGGGAAGGTTCTATCCGTTTCATCATAAAATATGTTGTGGTCGATACATAATAGTTACGACGCTTAAACAATAACGATAGTGTCATTTCTCTTATGGTAGATTAAGGAGTCGTGACATTTGCATAGCTTGATGTTGGGCAGTATATATACAAGGTATGTGAGTCTATCCATTTCCTTCTTTTGCACGACTATGATTATACATAATGCAATGAACGAGCTTCTAAAGATACTCTACTCTTAGAGCTAGCAGTGCTTACATTGTTTCCCTTCTTATGGAACAATTGATGTTAAGGTTGCTTCTCTTATTCATATGTTATCAATGTTGTTTGTACTTTCTGATTCTTATAAGATTCTTGGTGAATAGTTAGTCCTAATAACGTGTACGGAGAATATCGACCTTACGTCACTCCGAAAGGTTCAGAATAAGATTCCAAGGAGTTCAACATTCATTATATATATATATATATATATATATATATATATATATATATATATATATATATATATATATATATATATATATATATATATATATATATATATATATATATATATATATATATCACTCTACCGAGTCGTGCTATAGTCGGTCGGGTAAGACACCTATTGTGCAACCACTGATCAGTTAGGTTTTACCGAGTTCCACGTGGACGGGTACGTTTTACCGAGCCTATTACGGCCGGGTACGATATGGTGATGATGTTTCCCACAGAGGCGTATTTTTAATAGCTTATGTATATATATGTATATATCACGCATTTCATGTTAATAGCCCTTAGAGGTTCCCAGATGTTAGAGGTTGTACATACTTTATCACTGTTTACATTACTGTTCTTACTTATGTTTTCCTGCCTTACATACTCAATAATTTATTCGTACTAACATCCTTTTTATTTGTGGACGATGCATGTCGTGCTGCAGGTATTGATAGACAGGTAGACGTAACTCCCCCACCACACTAGGCTTCCCGGTTCAACGGTTATTTGCGAGATCCCTTCTCCAGACTTGTCGTGGTCTTGGTATGCATTATTGTTATAGATATTATGGGTATGTCGGGTCCCTATTCCGGAAATGTTTCAACACTTATGCTCCTCTAGAGGCTCATAGACAAGTGTCGACTCATGTATAGTTTGGTATTCCTTGTTGGATAATTTTTGTTGTATAGTCTTTCATGGCAGTGTTGTAGCTCGTACCTTATATGAAGTTTCTTGTCAGTCTTTTCATCCCGTGTTATGTATGTTCATGCCATTATCTTTAATTGTTGATTGTTCATGATCCATATCTACCATTTATATTGATCTCACCAGCCCTTAAAGATAATAAAGAAGGTTAGATAAAATGTACGTTGGTGCTCGGCAAGTATGTCTCGGGTGCTAGTCAAGATCCTCTAGCTTGGGCCATGACACGGAGCCACTAATTTTACACCTTATTTTTACTTCCTTCACATACATAAATGGAAATTACCTCCAAAACTGTGCCGCAAAAGGAAAAAGCTTTGTCTTCCTCCACTCGACCGGCCGGTGATAAGGCGCTGGTAGAATCGGGCCCCCATGAATACGTTCCTGGCACATGCGTTCTTAAAACTGATTTTAAAGTCGATGACGCCTCATCGGTGTCACGCCGATGCAAACATGTGTCAATGTACATGTGTTAGATTACCAATGACCACGTTGATGCCACGAAGGAGGACTGCAAATGGGGTACGGAGGTAGTGGTGCGCATTCCTACACCCAAAGAGAGAATCACCACACACGTTAAGGGGTTCTTAAGTGTTTATAGTTACCCCTTCACATTGGGTCTCGTCAACCCGGTCATTTTTGACTTCTACAGGAGGTACAAAGTCACCCTTGGTCAGCTCCATCCTTTACTTTGTTGCATAGTGATCATGTTGCGCTTCTTCTCCAATGGGGCCGGGGGGGGGGGGGGGGGGGGGTTCCCCCTAACACTTGTTCTTTNCATTTGGTTGTACAGGCCCCGACTCTATCGAGGGATAATTTCTCACTGCTGAGCAACAAAGATTCTATTCTCGAACATCGACGAGGATAAAGATCAAGGATGGATGAGCCGATTCATACGGGTGAGGATCTGTGATATAATACCAAAGGAAAAGATGCCGTTCCCTGAGGAGTGGAAATCCAAGCGTAAGTGAATTGTTATTCTTTGATTTTGTGCTTCATTTGATTTTGCCGAATATTTCTCTTTAATCAAGCAACTATCCCTTAGATACCCGAGGCGCTGCCTGATTTTGAAGACTTGATCGAAAAGCTCGCCTCTACTTCGACTCGTGTTGAACGAGTGTGGAGGGATTTGGCCAAGGGCATGTGGGAGGCCAAGAACCATGGTAAGGATCTCTTCTTACGTATTCCGAAGTAATTACATGTTTTCTTCATTACTAATCTTTCTTCATGTAGGTCTGACAAAATATGCCATTCTGAGGCCTTCGAGTGAATGAGGCAAAGCTAAGTCCCCAGCTCCAAGGCCGGAAAACGATAAGAAGAGGAAGTATCTCCCACAATCCGAGGTTTACAAACCCAAACCTAGAAGGGTGAAGAGAAAAATTATCGTCCTTTCGGCGGATGCGGGCCAAAAGTTGAGAGACCAGGATGAGGAAGAAGAAGAAGATACCTCGGCATTGATAGTTCTCCCTCGTAAGGCCACTGAGATCGCCTCACATTCTGAGCAGTCACCTTCTATAACCGAGCCTCACATCGAGGAGGCTTTGAAGAAGAATTCGGGGGTGAACCCCAGGTCTCCTGAGGTCAAGAAGATTTCTCGATCATCGACTTCTAACCGGGTGGGTCCGGTTCTAAAACTCAGAAGATCAAACAGAGTGCCCGAGCGATTCGCTCGGGGCCATCACAATAGGTCAATTTCCTTCAATGCCAGTCTTCTCTGAAGAGGCAATACGGGAGTCCCAAAGGCTGAAGACCCCCGAGGTCGGCGGAGGCTCTAGCGTTGGCGATCCTTTCTGAGATTTCTTTGTGGGGGTCGATGATGCCTCCGATATCACTAACGCTTCGGTCCTCATGGAGGAAGCCCATCGTCTTTTTTCCAAGGTAAGTGGCAGTTGCTTTTTTGTTATTCATTTTCGAATTTTTTTCAAGGTTATTCTCTCATAAATATAACTTGTGTTTTCTTATTTTTGTAGGCCTCCGCCAAATATCGAACTGACATGAGTCAGTGTGAAGCCGATCTCCAAAGGGTCTCTGAAGAGAGAAATGCCCTGAAGATTCTTTGTGGCCAAAAGGACGAGGTCATAAAGGATCTTCAAGCAGACATGGTCAAGGCTCATGAAGAGGAGGCCGAGTTAGACAAGCAGGTAACCACCCTTATGATAAAGTATGGAAGCGACTAAACTTTGAAAGCTAACACTTCGATATCTCAAGTGCAGTAGAAGGTGGAGAAGATCAAGCTGCTCCGGGCAGAGGTCGATCATGTCAAGACCGACTATGAGCAGTAGAAAGCTAGAATAGACAGCCTAGCCATGGAAAAGGAGGCAGCTTTTGCCAAATTATCCTCGGTAGAGGCCCAACTCCAAAGACTTAGAGAACAAAGGTCATCTCAAGCCAAGAGGGTCGAAGAACCCAAAGCCGGGCTTGCTGAAGCCAAGGCGAGATCGGAAAAACCAAAGTCATGGCGGATAAGTCCATAGCCATATGCCCCATCGATGCCGAAGTTGTCCAAACTCAGCTAAGGGAGTCTTCCGAGCGGGAGCAGTGGTGCAGTGATTTGGCAAAGTGCAAATCCCGGAGGGAAACCCTCGAGGAAATTCATGCTCGAGGTTTTGAGGTCTCCGGGGAAATTGTTGTGGCCAAAGAGCTCGAGGTCGAAGCCAGGGAGCTCGCCTCTTCTGATGATGAAGATGGTGATGCAGAGGGCAGTCGAGGCAGGTCCGGAAGTGGAGAGGATGAAAATGAGGCTGCTAAATAAAATTCCCCTGAAAATCTGCTCAGGAGGTAGCCAGTCTCGAGGGGGATAGGCCCGATCGTAGTTAGATTATAACTTCTTTTTCTTTTCTCTTTTGTAAGTCTTGGACTAGCCTCATGTACAGTATATTCTATAATAGAAATCTTTTCTTTGATGCCTTTACAAATATCCCTTTCATGCCTTCGTATGTTTCTTTGTCTTCATAGGAAACGTTGAAATGTTTTTATTATTGTAGTTCAACTCGTAATAGAAATAAACCCTAAAGCTTTTCGTTTATACTAGGGCAAGTCCCTGAGTTCAAAATTTGTTCGAGACCTTATCTCGGGGGTGGATCGTTCAAACTGATATATGTGTTATCTTTAATAACCAAGTTTGAATAAATCTTGAGTTTTAGGATAAAGTAAACCCTTAGGTTTTTGACTAATAATTGTTAAGTTTTCTGAGATTATAGCAATATGCTCTTTAGGTGAGTCTTCGAGCTGTGATTGACATTTGTTTGAGCTTGAGTAGCGGAATTCTTAGATTCGAATCGAGTGAGAGCGAGGTCTCGAACTCTAATTGTATTGGACATTAGGCTTTTTATATCGGCCCTTAGGCTCTTTAGATCGTTTCTTAGGCTCTTTAGTTGGCCCAATTCGGCCTCTAAAAATGGCTATCATTTTTCTCTTTTCGGCTAAAAGACTTATGAAAATTTCTCTACGCCTTAGCATGTGTTTTTTGTACCCATTGGGTTTTTTCGAGGGTCCAATGATCGGAACACTATCTTATATTAACTCGTTTGAGTTAAGATAATTTTTACACCTCTTGAGGTTTTTTGCGAAGGACGATATTATCGAAGCCTTTAAATTATTCGAGGGCTTATTTAATCGAAGCCCCTTTTTATTTTCATTGTCGAGGGTAGCCTTATTTAATCGGTTTTTCTAAGTATTTGAAGGCCTTTTGTTTATGGCGGAAGTCAGACGTCTTCGAGCCGTGTTTATTTCAGTCATAGCCTTAATATGACCGTAGTCTTTAATATGGATGTAGCCTTTGGTTATGACTCTTCGACTTGTTTCCCGATAACATTTCGAACTTGTTCGAAATGTCAGTCCCCGAGTGTAATGGCCTTGGACTATATATCAAGGGTGCCTCATTGAGGTCTTGTAATTTCAAACTTAAATAGCTCGAGTGTGCAGTCCCCAAGTGTTTAGGGTATGCTTGTACTTGGGCGTTGTGCCATTTTTTGCAAGTGTTAATTTTGCACAATAGATCAGAATTGTAAGTACGTGACTCGCATAGTAGAAATTATACTTCGAAACATGAGATGTTCGAGAGAATGCTTCTTTGTATTATTTATACATGCGTACATGTTTTTGTTCTTGGGACTCGGCTAATCTATATAGACATGGTTCATTCGACCGTTTGGCCCATTACAAAATATTGCTATCCAGACCCATTGATGCTAGGTACATTTCTCGAACACATAACATCCGAGGGTGATGCCTCCTAGTATTCGAGGTTGATTGTAAAGAAGCCTTGGATACTTTTGAATTATCCTCAGGTAGCACGTAATTGTTTCCTCGTTACAAACCTCGCCGGAAATGCAACGCATACTTTAAAACCTAAGGTCTCGATTCCTTGGATCAAATTCCTGCAATGAGTTAGTTTCGAATATTTAAGTAAATGGAAAAAGAGAAAATCATACCTTAGCAATGGTACCGCTTGAGGAGTGATATGTTCCAGTTATTTGAGAATGGTTCTTGTTCATTGTTTCGAGTTTGTATGATCCCTTCCCCACTATGTCGAGGATTTGGTAGGTTCCTTCCTAGTTAGGACCGAGTTTTCCTTCATTAGGGTCTCGAGTGTTGATGGTGACTTCTCTTAGGACCAAGTCCCCGACATTGAAGTGTCGAAGGTTGGTTCTTTTGTTGTAGTATCTCTCGATTTGTTGTTTTTGTGTGGCCAATCGAACGAGTGTTGCCTCTCGCCTTTCGTCTAATAACTCGAAACCGGTGTTCATTTCCTCGTGGTTCAATTCCTCTGTCGCATATCGGAACCTAGCGATGGGTTCTCCCACTTCGACTGGTATCAAGGCTTCGGAGCCATACACTAAGTAGAATGGAGTTGCTCATGTACTGGACTTCAACATTGTCTGATAAGCCCATAGGACCTCGGGCAATTTTTCTCTCCACTTCCCTTTGGCTTTGTTTAGCCTTTTCTTCAAGTAGTCTTGTTCGTTGATTCGGCATGTATGTTCCCAATAGGGTGATATGGTTTCGATAGTATCCTCTTTATTTTGTGGTCTCCGAGGCATATCGTTACTTTACTACCGATGAACTGTTTGCCATTATCACCCACTATTTCCGCGGGTATCCTGAATCGGCATGCGATGTGATCCCATAAAAAATCGATTACTTCCTTTTCCCTAACCTTTTTGAAGGCCTCTGCTTCAACCCATTTAGAGAAATAGTCAGTCATAAATAATATGAACATAGCTTTACCTGGGACCGTTGGTAGAGGACCGACGATGTCCATTCCCCATTTCATGAATGGCAATGGGGATAGAACCGAGTGAAGCTGTTCACCAGGCTGGTGGATCATTGGTGCAAACCTTTGACATTTGCCACATATTCGAACGAAATCCTTAGAGTCATTTTCCATGTTATCCCAATAATATCCAGCTTTGATGACCTTTCGAACTAGTTACTCGGCACCAAAAGGGTTTCCACAAGTGCCTTCATGGATTTCTCACAAAACATAGTCATTATCTCCCGATCCCAAGCATACCGCTAATGGACCATCGAACGTTCTCCTGTATAATGTATTGTCTTCATCTAAAGTCGACTTTAGTTTGTAAGGCCCTCGATTCTTTGGGATCCGATGGTAACTTGTCGTTCTTCAAGTATTTGATGTATTTGTTTCTCCAATCCTATGTTAAGCTTGTAGAATTTATTTCAGCATGTCCTTCCTCGGTTACATATCTCGAGAGTTGGACGACAGTCCCCGAGTTGATCTCATCTTCTTCGACCGATGACCTTAGATTGGCAAGTGCAACGACCTCGATATTAATTAAAAGTGGCCATTTGTTAAATACCCAGTGTAAATTAATTAAACAATTTACAAAAATAGCCGTTAATTATTAAAAAAAATTGATTTCATCCGTAGAAAATAATTTAAAATGATTACTTAGTATTTTAAAATACAAATGACTAATTTCCGTTAAAAAAATAGTATAAGATCATATGATTGGGATATAGCTGCAAAGTTATTGCAATTATAGCTAAAAGATGCCAATTTGGCTAATTATGAAATAATTTGGTTTAATAAGACCAAAATAATAAATAAAATCAAGTAATGCTTTTGAAATTATTTGTAATGCAATTTTGTAATGTTTTATTGGAAATATAATGCTAGATAAATTAATAAAAATATAGAAAAAATAATGGAAAAATATCAATTGCTATTACTGCATGACTTTGAAGATATATATGCAATTAAAAATATTTATTGGGAAAAATTGGGTATCAACAGCTGCCCCTCTTTACCCGGAAAGGATGAAAGAGTTTGTCGGGTAAAGATATGATGGAAAATTTTGACCGAGCGAAATGATTCGAGAGATTCAGGGCGCACTCTGGCTTCTGTGCTGCCTACATATCGCTAGTTTAACAGGAATCAGGCCATATGTAGTTCCGGATCCATCGGCGAAGCATACCGGTGAAGTCATTTCAAGAAAGGACGCAACATCTAGGGCTGGATGAACGATTTACGGAAGAGGTTAGGTCTGATATGGCTGGGAGAACTAGAGCGAGATCGCTCCCACTGAGGTAGCCGTCGCTCGCCGGTCACCTGCAAATAAAAGCTATACAAGCGTATACTATGCGTAAACGTAAACATGATGCAAGCTACTGTTGGACTATGAGAGTTGTATTTGGACGGCTTGGGATGACGTCCTCAGACCATGATTTCCTGGGCCCTGAATTGTTTGATGAGAGATTCACAGGCCATGAAATAATGTTCTCGGGATATGAAGATGGTGCCTCCGAACTATGACGCCTTTGAATAATGATATGCAAAATTGAGAGATCCTCAGGCCACTACATGACGTTCTCGGGCCATGAAGATGGTGCCTCCGAACTATGACGCCTTTGAATAATGATATGCAAAATTGAGAGATCCTCAGGCCACTACATGACGTTCTCGGGCCATGAAGATGGTGCCTCCGAACTATGACGCCTTTGGACAGGTTGGCGATATTTCAGCCCATGAGATGCAATAATATGATGCTGACAAGACAGAGCTTAGTCTTATGAGTTTAAGTCAGAGCTTAACCCGAAAGAGAAACGAAGTAAATAATGCCGAGAGACATCGCTTAGTCTTAGTGAAAAATGTAAATTGGAGGCAGAGCTTAGCCTCATGCAAGTATGGAGACAAAGCTTAGTCTCATGCAAAGGAAGGAATAAATTAGCCTTATGCAGATAGAGGCAGAGCTTAGCCTCATACAAGATGTGGAAGGCAGAGAGTAGCCTTATGCAGATGGAAGGCAGAGATTAGCCTTATGCAAGGGAAGGCAGAAGATTAGTCTTATTCAAATGGAGGTAGAGCTTAACCTCATGCAGATAGAGACATAGCTTAGTCTCATGCAAATGAAGGCAGAGCTTAGCCTTATGCAAATGGAAGGCAGAGAGTAGCCTTATGCAAGGGGAAGACAGAAGATTAGCCTTATGCAAATAGAGGTATAGCTTAACCTCATGTAGATGGAGACAGAGCTTAGTCTCATGCAAATAAAGGCAGAGCTTAGCCTTATGCAGATGGAAGGCAGATATTAGACTTATGCATGGGGAAGGCAGAAGATTAGCCTTATGCAAATGGAGGTAGAGCTTAACCTCATGGAGATAGGAAGGTAGAGCTTAACCTCATGCAAATGGAAGGCAGAAGATTAGCCTTATGCAGAAGATTAAATAATAAACGACAATAAAATTTCTTAGCTGGCAGCGGGCTTTGGTATTATGACTGTTGTGAGCGTTGTGACTACGGATCATTGGTTGTTTGTGATGATAGCAAATGTCAGCATGTGCGATGGTTTCGAGGACTATGGCTATGAACGTGCTCGTTCTTTGGGCGGACAGTAAATTTTGGCTTTTGCAACAGTGTGGAGATTTGTGACTTCTCTGCGCGTTTATTCTTTGTTCCTGCATCCAAAGAAAATCGTGAGTTCTGTAAATAGGGAAGGTTGGTTCGTATCCTCGCTGGCTCTGCTTGACTCATATGCTTGGTCTGATGATTGATACACTCAAATTACACTTCTAAAATAGTGTAAAGCGGTCGAAGTCAAATATAATAACC